>JASDQU011176466.1:1869-26691 GCA_032191745.1 Picea mariana
GGGTTGGGTTTCAAATCCCAGGGCCTGCAAATGGCCATGCACATGCCTGCATACTCGGCCACAACCAAACTTTAATCCTCTAAAAGAGCCTTGGAGGCTTGGGCCTAATGCCCAAGAGGGGTTTGAATCCCCTCCCCTTTGAATCTTTTGCACACATAAAATTTAACTGAATTTACCAACCAACAAACATGAACTAGGAAACATGAAATCTAAACCAGCACTGAGGCAATCACTTTGAAGGTAGAAATAACACCCAACTATGAAAAATTTCACCACAACCAACAAGTATTTTGTCCTTTTGAATTGGGACAGACGGGGTTTACCTGGATCAGTGTCTGAAGGTTGTTGCATGGTTGTGGATGTCTGCTCAATGAAGACTTGCACCTGCTGCCAGGAAGCCTCCTTCAACCATTGAAGTCTGTTGCAAAGCTCCCTCTCCCCTTGGCCAAAATTTCAAAATGACTTGAGAGAGGGGAGAGGGGGGGTTTTGTATTTTCCAATTTAAAAAAAAAAAAAAAACAAATTTCCCCAAAATTGCACGAGGGGGGTTGCGTGTCCTCCCCTTGATTTCCCAAAATTTCTGATTTTTTTTTATAATTTTTTCCATAATTTTTTTAATATTCCTCAAAAATTTTGCTAGTCAAAGTTTGACTTTGACCTTGTTGTTGTTGACTTAGCCCCAAAAAGGTTGTCAGGTGGGATAGAGTCAGAATTGGATGCAAGGCACATCATTGGAAAGGTATCGACGAGCCTGTCAAGAATATATCATCACCAATCTAAATTGATTCCACCTCATCCCTCAATTTTGTCTCAAAACAATGGTTGCTTAAAACCCATGACTTGTTGGTGGTCCCACATGGCACCCAATCTTGCGAAAGGCGCCAATTCACCATACAATATCCAATCGAGGCAAATGAGGTACCATCGCAAAGGTATCAACGATTAATTTGATGAGGTAGCCATAGATTTTTGTGTTGGGGCCATTAATGGTTGTTTTAGCTGTCATGAAACCCTGCTATGTGAGTTGGTTTCCCTCCTTTGCCCAAAATAATTGACCAACTTGTGACAGCTCTAACTGGGACATCTGAGGTCAAAATGAGAAAAATGAGGAAAATGAGGAGCCATTAGAAAGTTATTTGAGTATATTACAACATGGAATTTCTGAATCTTTGATTTAAAACTCTTTACCAACCATTTTTAAACCCCGAAGCACTACAACCAATCTGGTTTCCGAAATTGGTCATGAACTTGCAAAAGCTCGTTCTTACCAACCGGGGGTCGAAACCAAGCATGGGATATACCGTTGGAAATTTCTCGCACTTCCATATATCATGTATGGGTTTGATTTTCCTTTTGAAACAATAATCTAAACATAATCAGACCAGGAAATCATAGCTATTGGTTTTGGCTATTCGGGTGACGCTAACTTTGTGTCCTCCATACGGGGTCATACATACTCAGAATTGGGTTCATGATAGCCCATTGGAAAGCTTGTCTTGATCCCTACAACATGGAAGCATTGTATTTCCCGAATTGTAATCAGATTTCATCTTATCCTTTGCAAAAGGACCCCATCCCCAAGGGACCCACCTAGTGACATGTGAAGGGGGCCAACATTGAAATTCTTGCAAATTGTGTGCTTAGCTCATAAATATGAACTGAACAGTTTTGACATGAGGAATTATGATGTGGGAGGGTTCAAAACCCTATGAAGGTAGCCAACTGATACTCTTTCAAGGGAAGATTCCATAATAACTATGACCCCCGCCATTGTCTTCGACTGGAACCATAGCACAAAGGGACGCTTGTGGAGGAATGACAGTGTAAAACACCATGTTGAGCCCAAAGCATATTTTTGGGTCAACACTAACATTGCGCAAATAGAAGAGAAGGGTTGTTTTTATTTTTGTAGGAATATTTCAACAGTGGTTTCTGCGTTTAATATCTGAATCTGACATTGGAGAAGCAAGGACAACCTACATGAAAAATCTTAGATCTCATTTCATTTCTCCTTCTATTTAACTTCCATCCATAAATAGATAGGAAGGAGGGATGTAAGTTTCCACTTGTTCTCTTTTTTCTTAGACCAAAGAAAACCCAAGTAGGGGGAGTTCAACGTTTCCGCAAGGTGAAATTTCTCATACAGAAAAATGGCAACCATATTGGGGAACAGTTATTTCCTTGGTTTTTTCCTGTTTGTTTTTGTGTATTGCTTGATGAATGCTTTATTTTTGAACTTTTATTTGTTTTTAGTCTTCATTAAGAAGCTTACAGAGTCTATATCATATTCCTTATTGAATCTGGGCTGAGCCTTAGGATTTTTGAAGCATTTTCAAACATTAACGCTCCTCCCTAGTGGTCTACATAGCGTTACTAACGCTCCCTGCTAGAGTTTTTGGGAGCGTTACCGATTGAGTAAGGCCTTGTCTCCCTTATTCCATGAGCGTTAGTTCTGCTTCTGGCTCAATTTCAGGCCCTTTTTTCCTTTTTTTCTCGGGTTTTTTACTCAGAGTTTTGTTTCAAAATATCTTATGCTTTAGTGTGCCTTTGATTGCTTCAAGTTAAGGGATTTTTTTTTCTTTTTGTTTCCTATTTTCATTTGATTATCTCCTATTAAGTTGCGAATCACACATGACTGTCATAAAGGTTAACCTGATCCTTTAGACAAGCCTATGTTTTCAGTATCTTGAGGCTTGTACTTGCAGGTATTCAGAGCTCTGTCATATTTATTACAAAGCTTTTAAAGTGTTCTATTTGATTTCTTTTTGAGTCTTTTCTTTGATTTGGAGATTTTACAAGTTGTTTTGTTGAGTTTCTTATTTTGTCTTTTTTGACAAACTCTCCTTCAAGAGTATTCCTAGATTCTTTTGAAACTTTTCATTGCCCATTAACCTTTGCTATTTGGGATTTAAGGTTTCAACAAGAGATTTTGTTTTTCTTTAAATCTTTGCATTCTTGTTTGAACGTTTTTTAAAGTCATTCTTGCATTTTCTTTGAGTACTTGTCAATATTTTGAGTGCACCTTTTATTTGATATTTTTGCTTCATGTTCCTTTGTATCTATATTGGATTCTTTCATTGAAAGTAAGGAAGTAGAAAGAATTTGCATTTTATTTGAGTTCATTACATTTACAATCAAACGAAAAGAAAATTTGCATTCTAGTTTTTGGGTCGTGCATTTTTTGAGCTTGCATTTCAAAACAAATTAAATTGCATTCAAAGAGTAATTTATGTTTATTTCTTTGAAAATTGTAATCGTTTCTTTGCTTGAAACTTCTTTCTCCTTTTTATAGATAGCCTCCATAGAAACTTAAAGATTTCATTGCATTCAGATTTTTTTTTTAAGTCTTCTTGGAGTCAAGTGTCACACATCATCATCAAGTTGCATCCGCAATCCCTTTTGAGTAACAAACAACCATAAAAGAAGCAAGCGCATAATCTAAAATCAACTAGACCTTTTCTTTATTAGAAAATGATCACATGTCTGGGATTTTAGGGCCTTGGTTGTAGGGTGGAGAGTAAATTCTCCAAGGCCACTTTAATGAAATTTTAGAATACTAGAGAGTGTTGAAATCAAAGTAGTAACAACTGACATTTGTTGGGAGAGCTCCTCTTACATGGGAGTCAAGCATGAGGTCAAGTGAAGTGACGGTTTGAGATCTCCCCTCTTCCGTTTTCCTAGTGGGACTACAACAAGTTTGGAGCTTGGAAGGGTGGAAAGTCCCAGGGGTGACACCACTTCTTCTTAGTATTTGGTTCGTGGATTTGTGTCCACCATTCCTAGTTCCATTTTCTTAGTATTGACTATGGACTGGTTACCCGCTCAGTCGTTCGTTGTGAAATTGGTAAACATAGTTCCTTTCCTAGGATTATACATGGGTGACTGCAAGAGGGGTTTCCTTCTTCAGAAGGTTTCTTGTGGTACCTAAGGTAGACGTCACATCACACTTTTAGTACCCCTAGAGGGTGGCCCCATGATGTAAGGTGTTTCTTGCATCGGGAGGGGTTGTTATGTGGAGGTTGGGGTAACTGCTTCTCATATCTTCATTGATGGCCTCATATCCCATCTCTGGAAGATAACTACTTCCTTTGTTTGTTTGTTATTTTATTTTAGGGACTTTGGTAGTGTGTGCTCTTTGATTTAGTAGACCCTAGATTTAGTTTGTGTCTATGGCATCAATTCCTAGAACTACCAACCAAGGGACCCCTTTTCCTGGGGAACCTTTTGTTTTTCCTTATTTTGGAAATGTTGATCCTCCTTATATTTCCACATTGACTCTTCTCGAATTCACTATCGGGTTACCGGTATGGTTGTTTTCCACTTGGTGACCCAAAATGCTCCCAGTGCATCGTATGCAAGTCCCCCACTCCAAGAACATCAACCTCATGTCGACCCTTTTCCTTCTTCACCCCTCGAGTTTTCTTCCCTTTCTTCTTCCTTGCCTGGTGAAAGTCTTAATGCTAGAAACTAGGAGGATAAGAAGAAGAAGAAGAAAAATAAGCAAGGGGCCAACCTTCCAACCACTACATGTCATGTTAGATGAAATCAACCAGCTATTGTTAATCATACTCAGAGTGTTGATGATACTGACAACTCGCAAGCCCAAATTCCATTGCAGGATTCGTAAGGGTGACCACCTTCTTAGAGATTTCCTTGGTATTGCAAAAATCTTAGAAGTGTGGTCTATGGGTTCCCAAAAAACGGTGTCGCCAGCTGCTCCAAGTCATGTTGGTGACAACCCATCAACTAGTAATAGTAAGGTTGGAAGTAAGAAAGGTGGAGTCAAATTTCCTTTTAGGTTATGTGAAGGAATTCATCAAACTTACCTTTGCCCTCGTATGGATGAGGCATCATATTTGTTGGAAAAGATTGTTGATGTCCAACAAAAACTTCCAGCAGCTTACCATAAATTCTCTCCCAACCCACCATTAGTTGATGAAGTGTTCGGTCTGATTCAATCCTCGGTCAATCTCACTCTCCCCTTGGAGAGTGAAGTTGATGGAGTGGTCATTCTAATTCCATCCTCGGTGGATCCCTCTCTCCCCTTGGAGAGTGAATTTAATCAAGTGATCGATCGAGTTCCATCATCGGTTGATCTCACTCTTCCCTTGAAGAGTGAAGTAGATATCGCTCAGGTTCTTCTTGTCACTACAGATAACTCCGAATAGGGGGGCATGTCACCCATTCCAACGCAAACCCCTTCAAGTAATGAGGTAATTTCCTTTGATTGGAATAGGTTGAATGAACCTCTCCTTCCTTCTTATATGCCTTTCGATATTATCATGCAAGTTTGCAATAGGGTCCTGGTACATGACATTATGGTTGACGAATGTGCTTTTGTGAGCATTTTATCCTCAACTGCTTGGAAAACTCTAGGTTCCCATCAACTTGTGTCCGTTACTCAAAATTTGTTGGATTTTAACAGAAGAGCTAGTTAACCTTTATGGATCTTTCCTCAGTTACCTATTACCTTAGGAGGAAAAATTGTCTATATTGATGTGATGGTAGTCCAAGGCCCCTTCAATTTTAATTTAATCCCCAGGCGAGACTATGTTTACATTGTGAAAGATGTTGCATACACACTTTTTCGAGTGATGTATTTCCCTCATAATGGACACATTGTGACCATTGACCAGTTTTCATTCATTTCCCCTCACATGACTACCAACCATCCATCTTCCCTGAACATTATTTATATGCAAGTGGCATCCACCCCACCACAGGTTAATTATGTGGCAACATGTCCCATGCTTTCAACCGTCGATGAGAAGGAGCCTCTCACTTTATGCTCATCTTCTTTGGCTTTAGATTTGACAATTGACATGGTAACCCCCTCATTAGGGACCTTGGAGTTTTTTCTTCCCCCTATTGATCCAAGTAACTCCCTTACCATGTATTCCTTCTAGAGTATTGTTCTTTTGTCCAATGAAGACCTCTTGGAAGCCATGGTAGAGAGTAATGAGTGTAGTTTTATTTTTTGTTCCAAGATCGTTAAAAAATGAAACCAATGTCGAGAAAATTTCCATTTTCCTATGTCAAGCTCGTTAAAAAATGAAATGGACACTCAAAGTATAGTTTTTCTTAGTTTCAATCTTGTGTAAAAATGAAACCTATCCCAAGCATAGTTTTTCATTGTTTCAAGCTTATGTAAAAATGAAACCTATCCCAAGCATAGTTTTTCCAGTTTCAAGATTGCGTAAAAATGAAACCTGCATTGAGCATAGTTAATTTTATGTGTCAATCTTGTTAAAAAATTAAACAAAACCCCCTCTGATTGGGTCGAGTCTCTTACTAGATCTCGTAAATGTTGAGTCGGGTTTCACTAGATCTCGTAAACATTGAGCCTAGTATTTTTCTATATATCATAAATGTTTAATTGAGTCTTTGACTCTATCTCGTAACTAAACCTTCATTTCATCTACCTATGTTAGTTGGTCCTCTTTCTTCCTCTGCTGAGCACTTACCTATTAGTAGCCAGGAGTCTAATCTGGTACATAAATTGGTAACAACATAAGAGTTGCAAGATGAAACAAAGCTTCGGGGGCATGTCTCCAGCCTCTAGACATTAGTTGGAGTTAAGTTGCTAGCTTCTCAGCTAGGGGAAAATTACCAACCACCGATGGGTATCACTTGAAACCTTTGGACATTACATTGGGAAGAAACTCGTTGATGGGGTATCATACCAAGCTTATTCTTTGTTCTTTCTCGTGCTTGTAAATACATGTGAATAGGTTATCGAGCTTAGTCTTTGGTCTTTCTTGTGCTGGTGAATACATAAGAATAGGTTACCGAGATTAGTATTTTTTCTTTCTTGTGCTCATAAATACATGAGAATAGGTTATCGAGTATACTTTTATCACTTTTTCGGACTCATAAAATCTATATGAAAAAGGAACTCTTTGGAGTCTCCTTTAATCTCTTTTCAAACTCTCTAAACATGAAAAGATTTTTGAGTGAGCTTGTTTCATTTCACACTCAATAAAAGGTTTGAAAGGGCATCTATTTGGTGTAAGTTTAACCCTTTTTTGGACCGGATGGACTAATTACAAAAAATGTATACTCTAGTCAATCATGAATAGAAGAGTTCTCCTAGGTATTATTTTACGCTTTTTTGGGCTTGGGAGAGTAAAGTTAAGAAAAAATCATCCTTGGAGTTTTCTTTTTATGTTCTTTTCATACTCCCTAAAACGTGAAAATACCGTCAAGTTTTTCTTCTTTGGACTCTTGAAATTAAACATTGAAGGACCCATATGGGACCGAACCATTACTTCTTCAGGTTCATTAAACATGTGAAGAGGGACTCGTAGAAGATGAGTTATACCGAGCATATGGTATCCTCCTTGATTTCATTTAAAAAGAAAGAGGTACTCACCAATCATGGTGGTGGGGGGAATTTGGGGAAGTGGGTCAAGTCTTTGAAACATTATGGCAGTTGTCCTTAGTCACCCTTGAACATGGAACTTGTTTGCATCTTGTCAAACAGTTGGCTAAAACGCTTATCTCTGAGTCATTACCAATTCCATGTGTTGTCATACTTTTTTGTTCCAGTTGAAGAGTGCTCTAATTTTGTTTCGATGATGGGGGATACATCAAGGCCTTCCTTCGATGAGTCTGTTCCTCTTGACTTGAACAAATTATATAGGAATTAGACTTAGAAACTAGTTATTACCTTTGGACTTGCATGCCTCAATGGCAGGCCTCCTCACTTTCGACAATAGGTTTACATCATTGACCTCTGATAGAATGATTCCACCAAGTGTTCGACTTCATCTCATTGATTCAAATTCGTTGGAATGTACTACGATATTTTGGGAGTCATTGTCATTAACAGTGATTTACCTCGTACTTGTTAATGGTATACATTAATGAACAATAATCAAGTGGTTTCTACCATGTTTGACATCAGGACATCTATTTTCATGGTTAGAATTGTACCAGTTCAGGACTGGAATGAAGTCTGTGGGAATATTTTAGGTTCCTACTAGTGTTATGTGCCTAGCCTAGGTTGCAATGGAAAATAATATTATTGATATACACTATCACATAGATCCAATTTGTATTGGTCTGTGGCTATGTTGTTGTCATATCGTAGCTCCACTGTGTACTTTTTTGTGGCTATGAATCGATTCAGTTATGGAGATATGGATCCACGTTGTATTTTTTGTGTCCATATTGTTATTCAATATTGTTATGGATCTATAGTGTATTGGCCGATGACCATTCTTTAAGTTCATTTAGTACCGAGAATGGGTATGCCTACCTCAGGATGATTCATATAAATGTTGTTTGATGTTTCTTTGTAGCTTCCATATGGCTTTCATATTCCAACACCCCTTGGTACACATCATTTTGTAAAGTGTTTCGACCATCAGTTTCTCTTATAACCTCACACTTTAGGGGGCATCTATTACACACCAAAATGTCACACTTAGGTGTCGCACATTTTACATGCATTAAGTGTCGTATGCACCTTAATAAGTGTTGCATGCACTTTATCAAGTGTTGTATGCACCTTGCTAAGTGTTGCATGCAATTTATTGAGTGTCGTGAATGTTTGTCACCATGAATAAATTTTGGTTGTATTCCCTAAGATATGGTGAATGAGAAACATTGAGAAAAATGTCTAAACCTATCTACTTTCCCCAATTTTTAAACCT
The DNA here is from genome assembly GCA_032191745.1 of Picea mariana. Lineage (NCBI taxonomy): Eukaryota > Viridiplantae > Streptophyta > Pinopsida > Pinales > Pinaceae > Picea > Picea mariana. The sequence continues at coordinate 10,527 of JASDQU011176466.1, forward strand.
TGTTTAAGCACTAACACCCCCCTACCCATGTATAGGGAGCACTAACGCTCCATATTCAACTATGTGGGAGCATTAGTAACACTTTGTGGCCAATGTTAGGGGAGTGTTAGTCTTGTTGGGGAAGTTAAATTTTACCCACCTTTTTCTATGGGCCAATCCTAAGATACTCTTGAGTGGTTGTGGTCGAGGGATGACTCATGAACTTGAGTCATCCATACTCCCTCCATTTTGGGTAATAAATCCTAACCCAAGGAGTGAATATCTCAACCATTCCCTTGATTGTTATAGTGGTTAAGCCTCTCAAGTTCTATATAAACAAGGACATTCATGGGTAAAGGGGAAGAGAGAATTATCAAGAGTATGAAACCTCTATTCTTGTGAGATTCGGAGATAGTTCAAAAGCAATCTCATTATCATCAAGCAATGTACAAAGGGGTTGGAAAGGTGAATATTGGAAGAAAGCTTGCATCACATAAACATGGTTGTAAGTATCCAATGTTTCTCTCATTAATACAACTTGGCCTAGTTCCTCATTCTTGTCTTGCTCAAGTTAATGCATGAATGTATATGCATGTTATCTTAGTTAGATTTTATCTAATGTTGCACAAGTATAATAGAAGGGTGGTTTTTCTTTTTGCAGGAAGATTGCAAGAGTGGTTTCTGCATTTAGTAGTTGAATCCGACATTGGAGCAATCAGGATAGCCTACAGGAAAAAGGTTAGATATCATTTCCTTTCTCCTTCTCTTTAAATTTCATGCATAAATAGATAGGAAAGAGGGATGTTAGTGTCCACTTGTTCTCTTTTGTCCTAGACTGAAGAAAACCCAGGTAGGGGGAGTTCAACATGTCTGTAGGGTGAAATTTCTCACAATAGTCTCTCAGTCAGAATACGATATTATCTTGGAACTTTGTCGTAATTATTCTAGAGGCACTTCTAAAACAAGTAAAGGGCCAAGATATATGTTGGAAAGAATAGGAAAGACTATTGGAAGTGGAATAACAAGGGAAAAAATTGGAAACATGTTAGAGGATATTAAAAATGATATACTTAGTTCCCTAAGCCCCCAATTGGATACACTACAGACAAAGAAGAAGTGGGAAGAAATAGAATGACCATTAGCTATCTTTTTCCCGAAGTGTGAAGCATCCGAAGAGAGAATGTCCATTGGATAGGATCAAGTAATGTGGAATATGCACCGAGGACCATGCTACACGTGATTTTCCATCCTTACCCAAACTAAAGGCCATCTAACAAAAAGTTAAGGAGCTGAAACAATTGTGCTACGTCTCTCAAAATAAATCAACTTAAACCTCAAGGCATGATCCAAGATCAATTTCAATATTTCAATTCATATTAGACCAACCCTTCAATGCAATATGCTTCTCAACCATGGGGTATGCCAACTCAACAATGGGTAGCTCCTCTACCCAATCAGTTATGGAAACAAGGATGGAGAAATCCCACCATGGGAGGACCCCAACAAACTATGACACAACTGCCCATGTAACTTCTTTCCCCACCCCAGATGCAGACATCTACATCCACCCCTCCTCTACCACAACTACCTGCACAACCCATACCTAACCCAAATAATGGGAGCCCAACCCAACCAGCACAAGTTGATGCACTTGTGACCTACCTACCCACTCGAATTAATCCATCTCTTCCTTGGACTGTAATGATATTCACATTAGATATGGGAAGAATATAACGAAGGAAAAAACTCGCATTACCATCGAATATCTAAATTAGGAGGTCACAAGTGAAGAATCATAACAAAAACAATCTCAGGAACCTTCAAAAAATGAAAATGCCCATCCTACACCTCGGGACCCACCCTATCCTGAAAGGATAAATCAAGACAAACCTTTTATACAACCTGAGTTTGATTTCTTAGGAGAACTCAAAAACATGTGTGTCAAAATACCATTATTTCAAGGAGTTAAAGTTGTACCTATTTATTCAAAAGCAGTACGATAACTTTGTTTAAGGAAGCCTGGTAGGAAACAAAAGGATCCCCAAACTGTTCATGTCATGGGAAAACTATCAAACCTAATGATGGGGGGAGTTCTCATGACTAAATAATCTGACTTTGGAAGTCCAATTGTTAATGTGAAAATTAACAATACACTTATTAGTAACACATTAATTGACCTAGGGATGGCTATTAACGTTATGACATGTCATACCATGCAAGTCTTAGGACTTATAGGCCTTAGGGGAACCCCCAATGTACTTCAACTCACTGATAGATCCACCATTAAACCAAAGGAAATTCTATAAGATGTAGTGATCTTTGTAGATTCATGAGAATATCCCACTGAGTTCATGGTCCTACAACCTAAAAACTCTCTAGGAGGGTATCCTTTAATCCTAGGATGATTGCGGTTGGCCATTGTCGATGCTTACATCAGTTGTCGGTCAGGAAACATGATTATTTCCCACAATACATCCACCAAACAATTAACTCTCTACCCTCCTGCCAACCCAACATATACTTAGAAACATCGATGTGGTTTGATGGAAAAGAAAGTGATGAAGAGGGGGAATCCCATTAGGTCATATCCATAGATCAATACCTCACCATAAGAGATAAAACTAAGGATGATGAAATCAATGATTTTATAGCCTCCTCCTCTTCCTCATGAAACACACATCTTCTTGATCATATTATGAAACCAAAAACATAGCTTCCCTTAACCTCCAAAATCATCTCACCCATTGAACATGAACCTGTAAAAGAAAAAGACCAAGGATCCCTCATATAAATCATAGAAATTATCTCAGGAAAAACCTTGAAAATCAACCAAGGACTAACCGAACAACAGAAAGAGTGATTGGTTCAAGTTTTGCGAAAGCACAGTGATTCCTTTGCCTCAGATTACTCTAACATGAAGGGGATCCACCCTGGCCTATGTGCACATTATATATTAAGGAAGGAGTCAAACCCATTTGTCAGCCTCAACATCAGTTGAACCCAGCAATGAAAGACATACTCAAATAAGAGCTACAGAAATTGCTTACAACTAATTTCATCTATCCCATTTATGATAGCCAATGGGTCTCCCCTGTTGTCATGTTACCAAAGAAAAACAGTAAATGGAGAAAATTTGTAGATTATCGAGAATTGAATAAAGAAATTCATAATATCATTTCCCATTACCATTTATCGACTGGGTCCTAGACATGATATAAGGAAAGAAGTATTTTTCTTTCCTCAATGGTTTCAGTGGATACAACTAGATCCAAATCGCCCCTGAAGACCAAGAGAAAAAAGTGTTCACTTGTCCTTGGGGGACATTCTCCTACCGCATTCTACCATTCGGGTTATGATACTCCATCACCACCTTTCAACGAGTTTTTATAGGTATATTAATCTATGATGTCATTCACGACTTCATGGAAATATATATGCATGATTTTACAACATATGGGGATGAATTTGATGAGGCATCGACCAATCTAGAAAAGATGTTAATCAAGTGAGAGTCAAATGTTTCCCTTAGTAACAAAAAGTATTTTATGATGGAAACTAATGGAATTGTCCTAGGACATCATATCTCAAAAACATGCATTCAATTCAATCTAGAGAAAATGAAGGTAATACTCAATTTTCCAACTCCAACTACGCAGAAGCAGGTACAAATATTTATAGGATATGTTGGTTATTAACGTAGATTCATTGAAAACTTTCCACATATTTGTCATCCATTATTTTCCTTACTTATCAAATATATCGAGTTTGCATGGACTGATACATGCCAATGTGCGCTTGATGAATTGGAAGTCAAAGTGTTTGAAGCTCATGTACTAAGAGGGCCCAATTGGACCCTCCCATTCCACATTTGGATAGACGCATCTAACACTGGTATCAGATAAGTCCTCAGAAAACTCAAAGAAAAAGACCCATATGCAATCTAATATGTTAGTAAGAATCTCTCGCATGTTGAATTGAATTATATGGTAACTGAGAAAGAGTTTCTTGTCGTTATTCATGCAATAAACAAGTTTAGACGTTTCATTACTAGATATCTTGTAATATTGCATATTTATCATGCTACTATTAAATATTTAATGACCAAACCAATCACAAATGGCAAGGTCACCAAATGGTTGCTTTTATTCCAAGAATTTGATATTACCATTTTACACAAACCAGGAAAATATAACGTAGTGGTTGACTTCCTTTCTAGAATAACATATGATGAAAATGAACCTACAATAGAAGACTTCTTTCCAAATGAACACATCTTTGAAGTATCTACTAAATCACCTTGGTTTGAATATATTGATAACTTTTTTGTTGCGGACAAACTTTCGTATTATTTGACCCATAAAGAACGACAAAGTATAGTCAGGAAAAGTGAAATATTCTCATGGATTGATGGTTTCCTCTTCTACACAAGGCCTGATTTGATTATCAGAAGGTGTGTACGAGAGGATGAACATGAAATACTAAAATCTTGTCAATATGGGCCATGTGGGGGCCACTTTCTAGATAAAAGGAATGGGTACAAAATACTCCACCAAGGGTATTATTGGCCCACACTTTTCAAAGACACCAAAGAATATGTGAAGAGGTGTGACAATTTTCAATGCATGGGTAGACCTATACAAACAGATGAAATGCCACTACAACCATAGATGGTGCTAGAACCTTTTGAAAAATGGGCCACTGATTTTGTGGGACCAATAAATCCCCCATCTCATCAACACTCCTACATCCTTGTCAGTACAGACTATGTCACAAAATGGATGGAGGAAAAGTCACTTCCAGTAGTAACCAAACAAGTAGTATTATAATTTCTCCACGAGGAAATTTTTGTAAGGTTCGAGATACCATGGGAGGTAGTGATAGATGGAGGAACTTAGTTCACATCATGACTTGTCGTAGATCTGATGGAAAACTACAAAATCAAGCATAGAGTAACAACACCATATCATCCATAGGCAAATGGATAAGTAGAGGGGACTAACAAGATCCTTGAGGCCATCATTACAAAAGTCATCCAATTACACCTCAAGGATTGGGCCAATAGAATTCTTGAATCCTTGTGGACCTACAAAACCACCTGTAGGACTACTGCATGTTGCACAACTTATGAGTTAGTCTATGGAAAGCAAGTACTATTTCCCATTGAAACATGTATTTAGAAACTGAGTACACTAGTACAACTTGGGTTGGAACTATTAGAGTCTCAAAAAAAAATATTGCTTCAAATCAATGAGTTGGACGAGTTACAGCAGGATTCCCTACATTGAGCCACAATGATACAACATCAAAGGGACAAATGGAATGATAAGTTTATCAAGAAAAAGAAGTTCAAGGCTAGAGACTCAGTAGTATTATTTTATTCTAGATGGCTTGATCCATATGAGATTGACACAGTCTACGATAGTGGTGCCATCAAACACCGCACCATCGATGAAGACATGATTCCTCTCATGGCCAATGGACATAGACTCCACTTATATCAGTGACCCCTATCAAAGGGATCCTTTTTTAGGAAAATTACAAATGAATGGCCCGAGAGTGACCTGGAACTCATTCTTTTTATATAGTTTATAGTTTATGTTCATGCTTTCAATATATATATATATATGTATTCCAAAAAAAAACTCAGAATAAACAAGAAGGGCACTTCATGGTTTCGTGATGGTTCTATCAGGATCCTTCCCAATAAATCTTAATAAAAACTTGTTTTTATAATAACCTTTTTTTTTTTTTTCTGAAATACGTGGGAGAGAATAACATTGTTGTTATTTCCTGTTGTTTCAACTCCAGTTGTTTTGATTCTCCTTTCTACAACTCCCTTTGTCACAACAATTTTTGTTGCCACAATTCCATGTTGTTGCAGCTCTGGTTTTTGTTACCCTTATTGCTACAACCCCCACTGCCAAAACTATTATCGTTGTATTGACTCGCGTTCTTGCAACTCCCCTTCCACATTCATACCCTTTGTCCCAATTCCCTTGGTTGTCACTCCATTTTCAACCCCTATATTCAATTCACATATTCCCCTTCCATTACCTTGGATACTACTCCACTTGTAGCCCTCCCATAGTCTACAAATTCCCCTTCCCCCATTCTCTCAGTTGCAACTCCACGACAACCTTCCCTCATTCCACAAAACTCACAATTTTCCTTTTTTTACCCAAATCCCAAAATGTTTTCATTGTTGCAGCTTCACTCTTGTGACTTTCATCGTTGCAACTCCACTTACAGCCTCATTTCATTTTCCCACTTTTCACCTTTCCTTTCACCACCAATGATGCAACTTTAATCCATGCCATTTACTGCATCATTTGTGTTGTATCCTCCTCGTTGTAGCTCATGTTGTTGCAACTTGATAACTTTCATAAGTCCAATCCATTTCACGTTGATTGTTGCATCTTCGTTGTTGTGACTCAGTCTCCACAAGTTTGCTCACAAATTCACTCCAATTTTCTCACTTTCCACCCACATCTTTCCCCTCCATCACCTATGTTGCAATTCATATCCCCACCATAGAAATACACTACCAGTGTTGCAATTTCATTGTTGTGACTCCACTTGCACCTCGCATTTCTGAGCATCATCATTCCTGCAATTTCAACCAACAAAATCGATAGTTACAACAATGTAATTCCATCTAGAACCATTTATGGGACTTCATCCTCCACCTCCAAGACTCGATTTATGTCATACTTGCACAACCACTCAAGGTAAGACATGGTAGGTATGTGTTCCTATTTGAATTTGCAATAAGTACATTTTAATGGCATGTGTCTATATCATTCATCTGTAACTGCCACATCATAGCATCATTACTATAATCATTATTCCCATACCCACCACCCTTATTGCTACAATTCTAAACTCACCACCCCATAATTCACATAGCTCTACAAACACAAACACTCAAAGTTATCAAAGGAAAGGAGCCATGGGTGGATCATTAATCCATAGAGAGTTGACTTAACTAATGATACTAGAGGTTTATTATGACATTAGAGAAATCATGGGATGAGCAAGATGGATGGAGTATGTGCTACGATTACATGGATACAATGATGATATCGCGTTGGAATTTTCTCTGAATTACACAGTGGAGAGATACATAGTCGCAAGTACACATGTGGAGGTCACAGAGGAAACTATGGCTGAAGTCACTGGCCTACCTCGCATAGGTGAAAGATGGTATAGCTGAAGGACTTTGCACCCATAAATTCAAAGGTAGTTCCTCGAACCAAGGGAAGCTTTACTCAAGAAAGGAACAAGCTTTGATCTCCATTCATTACCTCATCCATGGGAAGACACAACTGTATTCATTTAGTGCTACTTCACTTGCAAAGGAAACTATGGCACTATTTATGTTCAACACATTTTCCTTCTCAACCATCTACGCCATAATCGACCGATCAATATGTCATATTTTCTATTCAGGACATTGGAGACAATGGCAGTGCTTTTCCAAAGGGAAAAGAACCCTAGGGAGGTTGTATCACATCATGGCCTTGTCAAATTATTGGTCAAGCATGCGTTGCAATAAGAAGGTCGCACCTAGATAAATATTGTGCAACCATCCATTCTTTTCAATGAAAATGAAGTTGCTCCCCTTCAGGAAATTGAGTCGACAATGCCTGCACTTCGAGCTCCATAAGAGGCTATGACTACAACACCTCTTCTAGACAACGAGGCTGTAGAAATAGTAGGACTGACTATTGCAACTCCACAAAACAAACCCAAGAGAAAAAGTAGGTAAAAATCCTACCATGCTACAACTTTGGTAGAAGTAGACCGTGGCAGTGATGTGGAAATAACATTCAACAAACCATCCACAAAGAGAATTCGAGGGTTTACGAAAAGGCCACCTCCCATGGTGAATAAATGAAGGAAAAAATATGAGTTTGTAACTCAGCGTAAGAAGAGAAGAACTTCAAATCCCAAGGAGCCAGTCATGAGGAAAACCGAGAAATAGAGGAAGTTGAATCCCCCCCTACTACAAAAGAACTAGAGGAGGTTACTCACCTCGATGCCCAATAATTCTTAGTTGACACACATGAACTAGACCAAGACACTCTCAGTGAAGGCATTAATGATCTCCTGGAAACATACATAGATGAATAAGAGTTATCAACCTCCATTGACCCATAAGAACCAGTGGAGAAGCCTACTCAAGAACAATCTCCCATAGAGGCAGAAAACCCAACACAAGGAAATGAGGACGAGAAGGAAAAATCCTCTACTCTTTCATCGAAAACAATAGAGAGAAATCCTCCAGTACAATCTCCCAAGACCAAGGAGCCACGAACGCAAAATCAATAACACTATGTCACTACATAGGACAAGGGGAAATTGGACATTCTCATTGACACATTAGTAAGCATAATTGAGGGAAATAGACTAGAAATAGTGCCTCTTGTTGAAACATCAACAAGCACTCTTGAGAAATAGAATGTTGCTACTCTGAAAGATAAGAAGGAAATAGAACCAAAGGTACCTACTGTCACAAAAGAAATAATGGGGGGGGCTCTTGGGTAACGACCTACCCATTCACCAGAAGAATAAGGAGCAGAATAGGTCCCATTAGGGAAATCCTATGAAGATGGTCTTGATGAGACACCAGACCAAGGCTTGCAGCAGTCGCAGGCATAGGCTTCTACTTCAATCACTCTTAGATGGGTAAGCATCCCCCACTCTCTCCCTATATATGCCTCTTTGGTGAGAGAAAATAAAATGTTGAGGGTGAAAAATTTAAGGATTAAGATAAATTTGAATATTCTCAAAGAAGAGATCGAGGAACATAAGGCAACTAAAAAATAAAGTTACTCTGCAACAATTCCTCTTGTTGCAGGGGAACCCTTAACCAGCTCACAAGAAAGAGGTCAATCTAAGGAGACAAAATCAATATTTTTCCAGGCTATAGATTTTATGGTAATTGAAAAATCCACCCAGATAATGAAAGAACAAAACAAAAAAGTTCCAACATAAGAGAATATCAGTGAAGAGAAGGAGGCAATAGAGGAAGAAATCTATAGTATCAATGACCTTGATGGTCACCCTAACTTCTCTAACATTGAGTGATTGTGGTTGCATGAGGACATGAAATATTTTGGGGCTAGGGGGTCACCCTGACTTCTCAACACCCGTGTATAAATTTTTGCTTACCATTTTTCGTTAATCCATTCCTTTTTTATACTTCCTTTATTCAATTCACCTTATTTATCACTAACATATGAATCCAACCCCATATTCCATTCTTATGTTGTTTTTGCATAATTATTAGAAGGAACTTGTTACTTTCAGTCACTAATATTGTTATACAGGATAATATAGTGGCTACAACACCTCAAAGTGGTTGTAGAACCTCTTTGTTGCAATTCTAAGTGATACAATTTTGGGCGCTAACCAAGTTGTTGCAATTCCCAATGTGAACCAACTTTTGCAAATCAAGGTGCATTCATATTTGTTGCAACTCCAGACAAACCATTGCAACTCTAAGCATGCTTTTCATTGCTACGACTCCAAATATAGCTCACCAACACAGCGGTCAATGTTGCAACTAGCAATTGGGAAGAAATCTCCACGGAGAAGGGCGACAAGAGACAAGTGGGCAACTAAAGGAGAAATTAGTTACTTATCGAGTCAGCATAGGCCCAATTCCCACTAAAGTTTGAAAGAATCTTTGTAACTAGATGAACAATTGGATTCTCACTATTTTTCATCCATTGTTTGTATAATTTTAGAACAGTAGTTGTGTTGTATAAAAACCTTGGCTTCCTGAAGCTGAGGGGGAGGAAAATTATTCTGGAAAATACATTTTAAAAAGGCATTGATCTAAGAATCCATTCTCTTGTGAACTTATTGATAAACACTCTCTTTTAAAACTCTCAATCATTCTACTAACTTTACCAACACTGACGTTGGAAAACTTACTAAACTTCTTGTTGATGTTATAAAAAGTTTGTTGTTGTCATATGAAAACACTTCAATTTGGTGCATACTCTTATCTAAAGGTGTCATAACTTGCTCATAAATTGGATTCAACAATTGGATAATATTTTAGTGGATGTATGCTACGTTTTCATGGTCAATTGTTACAATTATGAGCATAAATAGTTATTGTTGTTACAAATCATTTACTATTGTCATATAATTGTTTATTGCTGCAAATTTGTATAATCCATTGCAACTTATATTTTCTACTGTCATAAGAGTTTGTTCTTACATAATTTAGCTTGGAAATTGTTACATATATGCTACAAAGTGTTCTTATTCCTCGAAAACACTCAAACAACTTCATACATATTCTACTTCCTTGACCTAAACCAATCATTTTTTGATCAAGACAGGGGGTGATAGGATTGACTACTATACTTGTTATTCGATCCCTTGCGGTCACTAAGGAACTTGTTAGCCTCATAATCCTAAAGTTCTATAGTCTAAGTATTTTCTAGTATAAATGTTTTTAGAAATTAGTTTATTCTAGTTTGTTAGGATAAGGACACCTAGCTTCAATGTAAAGGACACCTATCATACTCATGTGATTATGTGATTGGTTGTTCTCCTAGTTTTTAGTTTAGAGTTGAGATATATAAATTAGCTCTTTCTTCAAGTGAGGTTAAGGAGTAGATTATGAATTCTCATTTCAGATTGTAATCACTTTTTCCTTATTAAAAAAATTATGTGTCTGAGGACACTTTTTCAACATGGTATAAAATCCATGGTGAAAATTGTGATGGAAGAGAATTGTTGATGGATCGAGGAAGTAAGGAAGACTTCTTGACATCAACACATATCTCTTCAAACTTAAGGGCAACAATACTGAGGTAATTTTTTGTTTTTTTTTTAAATAAAGAAAAAAAATTATTGTGATTACAGCAATCAATTTGTTCATTAAATTGATTCATCTTTTTGAGTGGTAAAACTTGTAGATCTGCAAATTTCAAGTTTGTAGGTTTGATTAATTGCAGCTTTCTTTCATGTATATCTAAGAGATCTAGGTAGATAAAAGTGTACTTTTGCATTCAGATCTCATAGATCCATTGCTATTTTATTAAAAGGGCTCATTTGTAAACAATTGCTTCAGATCATTTTATAAATCTGGCAATTTAAATTCAGAGCTGTAGATTCTTTATTTTTTACAAGTTTTCAGATCTGGTCTGTATTGAGGACTGTATCAAGGTCTGTATCAAGGACTGTATCAAGGTCCATTTCAAGGACCGGATCGTGAATCACATATGAATTTAACAAAAATTCATCAAATTGAATCTATGGCATTGGATTAGTGAAAAGGTAGATTCGAATTTGTCTAGATTGAATCTGGATCCCCTGGAAAAGAAATTCCCCTGGAGATCTCGCGCACCAGAGCTAACCCATTTTTTGTTGATGACTCTGTAATATATTAGATATAAAATGTATGCAGAACAAAAATAAAATGCTAGTAATGGCAGAATAACAACAATATACCCTGAACATTCACCACATTAACACTGAAATGATATAAGAATAACAACAGAAATAGCACTTTGAATATGAAAGCAATGTTCACGGGCCTCTTCGAGGGGGAAACCTCAAGTTGAGCAGAGCTCTATTACAATAATATCCAAGCTAGGGTTCTCATACCCTCGACTCCTATTTATACTAAAAAGAAGCATCTAGAGGAAGATCCTTCTAGAAGCGAAAGATTCTATTAGGTCTTCTTACATCCACCTTATTCTATTTTATTGAAAGGCCTTATTAATATTGACCTTTATTACATCCAAATATATTGTTCTACCTATGTGTGGGTTAGGACCCTAACATGTCTTCCCCCTTAAAAACAACCTTGTCCTCAAGGCTTGAGATGAGGAAATTGCTACAGAATGGTAGCTAGTTCCTAAGTGGCATCTGTTGGAGTTGTATCTTTCCATTGGACTAGCACTTCCTTGATGGTTCTATGATGTAGGCAACGCTCACGCTAGTCCAAAACTGCTTCTGGTTGTAGCCAAATGGATCCTTCTTCAGCTAACTCTGGAAGGTTGGTTTGAATTTGGCACTTAGCTCCAATCACCTTCTTTAAGCACGAAACATGAAAAACAAGATGTAGCTTCGAATGGTTGGGTAAAGCTAATTTATAGGTGACTTGTCCCACACACTTGAGCACGGTATAAGGACCATAAAATTTGGGCGCTAGCTTCTGACAATGCTCAGCCTTGAGGGAAGTTTGCTTGTAAGGTTGCAATCGAAGAAACAACTGATCCCCTTCTGCAAATTGACATTCAGAGCGACCTTGATATTCTTGTTGCTTCATTCGATTCTATGCCATGACCAAATTCTCTTTGAGGGTATGGAGAATAGCCTCTCGAGCTGTAAGTGTTAGGTCAACCGCCTGGACCTTCAAGGCACCCGGTAAGTATGAGAGAACTGAAGGTGGCTTATGTCCATATATCGCTTCAAAGGGAGTCATGCGTGCAGCTGTATGGTATGAAGTGTTGTACCACCATTCAGCTATGGGTAACCATTGAGCCCACTGATTTTTCTTTTCCAAGGCAAAACACCTCAAATATGTTTCCAAACACTTGTTGACAACTTCTGTTTGGCCATCAGTCTAGGGATGATAAGTTGTGCTGAGATGAAATTATGTGCTTTGTATCTTGACCAGTTCTTGCCAAAAACTGCTTTTGAAAGTTGGGTCGCGATCAGAAACAATAGAGTGCGGCATGCCATGTGTTATCACTCCAAGAAACTCTTTGGGGTTGTAGACCAAATATGCTTGGTAACTCGAAAATATGGTAGCTTATGCATATTTGGGACAATGGGATAACTCAAAAGCTGATGAAAGGAACCACTTATCATGTAACTGAATAAGACAGTGATTTTAGAGAACAATAATCACAACAAAGTTGAAAAAAGGGATGAAGAATACTAATCCAGATAACCAAATACAACCATGTGCAGGGTCATACAAGATAGTAAGAAATTCTTTAATCCAATTTTATGAGCTTAATAAGAAGATGACAGTTCTTAAAAGCTAAACTAAACTGGAATAAAGTGCAGAGTCATGAAATATATGAAAGAATCTGATATTGAAAACAAAAGAGAACTGTGATTCTATTATCAGAATAAGAAGTCAAGTACAATAGCTAGAAAATGTCTCCCAAATTGAACCCTACAGTTCATCTTCTGTTTTCAACTTTATAGCTTTTACATCACAGTATCTAGATCCTGAATTAATGGATCAGATTTACTAAATACAGAAAGTCAAAACTATTTTACAAAAGATAAGGAATGATCCTCAAAATGAGGTCAATTCCTTATTTCATGGTCTTCATATAATCTAGAAACTCTGTGTTGTGCAGAAAATCCTTCCAAGGTTGTTTGATATCCTTTGATGAAGATAAATTCGAATTTGACAAATTTAGAAAAACTCTGATTTATTGCCCCCAAAATAGATGTCAAATCAACTTGAAATCCTCCTCTAACTCATTTCCATCAAAAGTGGATCTTATATTTGACACTATAATTCAATATGTATCTTTGGAAAGCATTTTCAGGAGATTTGGTTGAGAAAAACTTCGATCTGGGTAACAATACACCTTCACTGGCCAGTCTCAGGTTTCACTAGCTATTTCTCCTTAAGATTTGCTAGTTAGCTGGTGAAAGCTTTGCTTTTCATCAGCTAACTGGTTATAATTATGCCTTTTGCGTTGGTGAAAGCTCTGTTTTATCTTTGAGAAAAAATTATGCAGAGTAGCAATGATCCTGCATAGAGTGTTAGATTCTTCAACAGCTGCATGATAAAGTGTTGTCGACATTTGATGTTTAAACCTCAGGTGACCTGCAATGAAAAGGAAATCCAAATACACAATTGTTGATATCCATGACTGGAATTTGATAGCAGCGCAAGAAGGATCTTCTTGCTAGGGCATATGGGTATTCCTATCATTATCTTGATCAATCTTCTTTGATCATTTCCTCAAGCTCAACAATACCAAATTCCTGGCAGATTCGTTGAAGCTCATCCAGAGTAATTTGCGTGCTTCCATCGTTGTCAAAATAAGAAAAGGCAAAAAGAGATGCTCCTCATTGCAAACTCCGCAACAATGGTAGATTTGGTTTCCAAACTAGATTTATTTATGGTGATTATGGAGAGCAGACTGAACTTACCCATACCAGAATTCCCAATAGAAACTACCTTAAGCAAAAAGTCATGATCATCATCTACTTTGTAAATCATCTCCACAAAGCACCAAACGAATTCTTGAGTATCCTCGAAAACCCAAGACCTGAATGAATAACTATTAAATAGATAGGTACACAATGAATATCATTATGATGCAAAGCTTTACACTAATCTGGAAAATGGTTATTTGACTCAGATCTCTGCATATCGGGTGCCCAAAATGTTGTCCTGTGGTTTGCACAAACCCAAACAATTCACCCCTATACTTCTGGTTATGAGTGGCATGTGTAATAAATGTAAAATGATAATGTTTCTGCTCCTTTGCAAGAGCCGATACAACTACACCAACAGGAAGAACTTCACCCTTTGTGCCCAAAAGTTGTGAACACAACTCTAGGGCGTTTATGAATGGCATCCTGGATCTCCATGCACATAGATTATACAAGAGAAATGGAGATTCATGCCTACCATGTAATATAAGAAGCTTTGTTACTGAATCTGTTAAGGGACATGAACTAAGATGTTAGAAATTTGTCCGTCGAGAAACCCAATGCTCTATGAAAAGTGGCCACATCCAATGTGTTAAGAAATAGAAAAGATCTCCACAATTGGTTACTTTTCATCGATCTAATCTTTTCCTGCAAGATTAATCACCTATTCAATAATGATCTGTCAATGAGATCTTTTTCTGACCATTACGCGCCAATCTGAATTGACAGGGGGTTTACTTGGCGGTCTGCAAGTCCTTTGATAAAAATTCGACATCTGCGCAACAAACTTTAATCTCGGCATCTGGAAGCTCTGATGTGTGGTGTTAGCACTCTGTAATTTGCCCAAGGCTGAAAGGAAAACACAGAGGCAACATCAGAACCGCTTCGAGTCTTGGATCTAGCCCTCCAAGACTCAGAGAGGGATCTCTCTGTCTGATATAGCTTTGTTTGCAGAAATATTAGGCTAGTTATGAAGAACAAGGGTTTATTGTCAAAAGGGTTTTTAAAGTGGGTTGAGACAGTTCACACATCCATTGGGCTATGGGGTCTGCAATTAATCAAATATGAGAAACAACCAGAAATGCCAAAGAAATCCTTCACAGGGCGAGATAACACACTCACTGGATCTTTAATATTTAAAATGATGATCAGAAGAAAGGATAAGGGAAACAACTCCAACTAACAAGCACTTAAGAATCTCTTAATTGGAGATTGTTTGGAAGATAAACATTAAAATCTTCAGAATCAGAATCAGGGTATTAGAGATAAATCCTGAGACATAACGCTATTCGTAAAGATTAGCTTCAGAAAAACAAGATGATTACAGAGCAAGAAAACATTTACTGAGAAATCACATCACCAGTAAACATGCGCAGGAATCCTGTAAAGAGCCTCTTTCATTAATGGTAGATCTATTCAAAAATGTTACAGCTCGGTAGCCTCCAGGGCGTGAAGATCCAACCCTATTACATTAAAATAATCTCAATATATAAGATACATCTCTTCATCAAGTTCCAAGATTCGGTTCAACCGTCTCGGCCGAAAATAGCCACCACTCCCATCAAATTCGGAGTTTTCTGTTATGAGAAATGGACCGTTTTTCTGTGAAATAGGGGTCCATTCAGACATGATTCTCTCTTCAAATATGACACCTGGGAAAAAACTAAAAGAGGTTATTGTATATGGACATGTTTCGGACAAAAACCTCTCTCGGTTTCGCAAAATTCATCTCCAGCTGGCCGTGGCAGCTCCTGCAAAAGCGAGACTGAAATGGAAAATGGCAAATCTGGAAAAATAGGCCTCGAAGATGCCTTCGACCTGCTCTGCTCGTAACCCCGTTGAAAAAACCAAAAAAACGGTTTTGTTCCTCATCCTGTGCTGACCAAAAACCTCTCTCAGATTTTTAAAATTCGTCTCCGTTTGCTCAGGATCTCCGTCGGAAGAAGACATGGTGAAAATGGGCAAAAATGGTGAAAATGTGCAAAAGTGGTTTTTTTGGCGGGAAAAATCTCGGACCCCCCCCCCC
>JASDQU011176471.1:59-24794 GCA_032191745.1 Picea mariana
TCTCTATTTATTCTATGTTGTGTATGTTGTATATAGTTTTAATGTTATTGAATTTGTTTGTATATACATACATATACATTGCATAAATGATTGCATTACTGCATCCATGACTGTACCTTGTTAATGTTTATGCCATTATTATAGTTCTTTGCATTTCATAAGATAAGAGCATAATAAGAACAAGATCACTGAGAAATACACATCCACAAGAGACACAACATTTATCCTGGGAAACCCTCTAGGGGAAGAAAACCTAGCAAAAAATTCCTTATCATAAATAGCTTATACAAAGTTCAAGAGATAACTCAACCAATACAGAAAATCCTCCTCCAAGAGATGTGCCACCCTTCTTCTCCTCTCTCCAACTTGTAAATGCAACTTGCCTCATAAGAGAATGAGCAAGTGAAGTGTGTGTTAGAAGTGAGGCGCTAGCCTCTTATTTATATCAATCTGGCACATGTGAAGAGTCACCATCTGGCAGGACTGACCTCTCACACTGGGTGGGTAAATCCACCTTTAATTAAATCTAGCCCTTTCATTATAACAGTTGGGGCCGACTTCTTATTCTGTACATTGTAATTGTCCGATGACCAATCCGCAAAAGGGCATTTGGTCCTTATACAATTACCGACTTGATTAATCCTCAATGGGGATTAATCTAATACTAAAAATAATAATAATGACATGATTAATCCACAATGGGGATTTNAGAGAATGAGCAAGTGAAGTGTGTGTTAGAAGTGAGGCGCTAGCCTCTTATTTATATCAATCTGGCACGTGTGAAGAGTCACCATCTGGCAGGGCCGACCTCTCACACTGGGTGGGTAAATCCACCTTTAATTAAATCTGGCCCTTTCATTATAACTGCTGGGGATGACTTCTTATTCTGCACATTATAATTGTCCGATGACCAATCCGCAAAAGGGGATTTGGTCCTTATACAATTACCAACTTGATTAATCCTCAATGAGAATTAATCTAATAATAAAAATAATAATAATGACATGATTAATCCACAATGGGGATTTAATCCAATAACAAAATAATAAGAATGCTCTTCGCAGTTACATTATTTCAACACACCTTGCATTGTGCTTGGCTATGCCAACCTTGCAAAATCGTGAAGGCTAGGATAATTTATTGTTTTGGAAAGTAATTTGACTTGTGCCCCGCCTTCTGCCCTGTATTCCCTCCCCTTGCCACTTCGATGGATCTTGGGTACTAAGAAAGGGAAAAAGGACTGAGTGGCTAGTATAATTAGGCACCCAATCCACTGATTGTTTCAACCACCAAAATAGGGTGACTTGGGAGGCTACTTGAGGTTGAAGTCGGAGACAACTTCACGGCACTATATGTCTCTCTTGTTGAGCACCCAAGCATTCTAGATCTGACTTGTGGAGCTAGGGAAGGACCTTGCTTGTCCTTCTTGAGCGCCCAGCATTTCCTTTTGGTTGAAGGGATAGGGATTTGGGGTAGTCACATAGTCTAGGCTTGTATCTCTCACATTTTAATCCCCCTAATTCAAGAGACTTAAAATTTATTAAAATCAACCTACACACTACATTCACAACATTGCACTTCAAGCTCAGCAATTTTACTTTCAAGTTCAGTTATCTTTCTTTCCAAAGTTGTGCAATTTGATCTTTAAGCAATTTACTTTCCATGCATTTTACTTTCAAAGAATTTCCAATTTCAAGCTATCTCTTTCAATGTGAATATTTACATGTATTGATGTATGATTGTTTATTGGGTTAAAAGTATTATTTCATTCATTTGGAAATATTTGTTTAAAGCTAAAAATCATTTCATTGTTTAATTCATTGTGTAAGTAGTTCAAGTTGTATTTCATATTGTAGATATATTGTGTAATTGTGTAAGTAAACTTTGGGTATATTCTAGGCATTGATCTATTCATTGTATTTTAACGAAAAGGTTTGTCTGTCATTTAAAAATTGCATTTGCATTGTTTGCTTGTCATTGGGTTGGGTCTCCCTAATAAAAACCAAACTAACTCCTAGATCATTAATTAAAACTTAACATAGTTAAATAGGGTCTACTCCCCTTGGCTTCCCTAGGAGTGAGCTTAGACGGAAGAAGTCTGGATCGAGGTGACAGTGAGTCTGAACTTAGGCTTGTGCCTCCAAGGACACACCAAGTGGGTTGAAGACTTCTCCACATTGGTAGGTGTGTATAAGGACAGTAACAAAGTCTACATTAGATGGATGTAAAAACATATTTTCTCAATGGAGCAACTGAAGAAGAAGTATACATTGAACAACCTCAAGGCTTTGAAGTACATTCCAGAGACACTCATGTTTGCAAATTAAAGAAAGTCTTGTATGGACTCAAGCAAGCTCCAAGAACTTGGTATGCCATAATAGACAGCTACGTAATAAGACTTGGTTTCTCTAAGAGTCATGCAGATCCAAATCTCTACTACAAAGTTGTGAACAATGCACCTATGATTCTACTGCTATATATCGTCGACTTATTCTTGGCAAGTGCAAAGTCTCTTATGACCCAGTGTAAGAAGGAACTAGCCTCTGAGTTCGATATGAAAGATCTTGGTCTCATGCACTATTACTTGGGACTAGAAGTATGGTAGAAGCATGGTAAAGTCTTCCTTGGACAAGGAAAGTATGCAGTGAAGATTCTTCAGAAATTTGGAATGATGGATTGCAAATCCATGGCCACTCCTATGACCACAGATATAAGAAAAGTAAGAGACTCAGATCCTGATCCAGTAGACCCATCCCTATATTGGCAATTGATTCGGTCGTTGATGTATCTAGTGAATACTCGACCAGATATTTGCTTTGCTGTAAACACCTTAAGTCAGTTCTAGGTGGAACCCAGACATGAGCATTGGATAGTTGCAAAGCATGTTCTAAGATATATTCATGGGACGCTAAACTATGGTTTAAGATACACTTCATCCAATGATATACAACTTCATGGATTCACATATTCAAATTGGGCAGGGAGTGCAAAAGACAGAAGGAGTACTTCAGGGATGTGTTTCATCTTGGGCTCTGCTATGATATCATGGGCCAGTAGGAAAGAGAAGTCTGTCGCACTCAGCACAACAGAAGCAGAATATATCGCAGTATGTGAGGCATGTACAGAAGCAATATGGCTAAGAAAGATGATTTCTGGATTATTTGATCAGGTACCATATTTGACCATAATACACTGTGACAATCAAAGTTGTATGAGGCTATCACAACACCCAGTGTTTCATGATCGGTCGAAATATATTGAGATTAAATACTACTTTAATCGTGATAAAGTCCAGGAAGGAGAATTGAAACTCCAGTATATCTCCACAGATGAGCAGGTAGAAAATATTCTGACAAAGCCTTTGTCCAGGATAAAGTTTGTGTACTTACGGGACAAGATGGGGCTCGTGGAGATAACTCCCTTAGTTGAAAGGGAAGAGATGGCTCCCCGGGTTGCGAGGGAGCACTGATACATATTATTGATTCATGCACAGTCATTTTCCAGTTTGGAAAATGCTCCAGGTTGGTCAGTTCCTTTCCAGTCCGGAAAGTGGTTCACGATTTCTGACAGACAGGCATTTTCCAGTTCGAAAAATGGTCCAGATCGGACAGTCATTTTCGTAATGAAAATGATCCGATAGATTGTTTATGTACCATAGACAGCGATTCCCCTTGTGGCCAATGTGGGGGAATGGTCTAGGACAACCATTCTTCTTAGCGGTCACTCTGAGTAGTGCTCAAGTTGAATGGTCTGCCTCGTTGGGCAGTCATTCTTTCGAAGTTCACAGTTGTGAGCAGTTTCGAAGAATGGTTCGTTTTGGAGGTTGGTGCAGGACAGTCATTTCCTTAGGAAATGGTCCGGACAGTCATTCCCTAGGACAAACTCATTCTCTCCAGGTTGCACTATGATTAGTGCCGGAGGAATGACCCAGGTAGGTGAATGGTCCAGGTTCAACAATCAGGGACAGGCATTCCCTGGGGAAAATTCATTCTCTCCAGGTTGCACTATGATTAGTGTCGAAGGAATGGCCCAATTAGGTGAATAGTCCAAGCTCAGAAATCAAGGACAGTTATTCTTCTATGCTTGAGAAGAATAGTCTAGATAGCCCATGGCTGATGTTTATTTTCTGAGGGCAGATGCTCTTCCAGATCTCGCAGATGTGAGTGGAAGAATGACCCAAATGACTCAGTCCGTATCATGATATTGTTTATGCAGATTGATATCAGATGATACGATTGTTGTAGAGACTATATGTCTCTGGACAGTAGTTGTATGCTATTGTTATGAATGTGATCCACTGATAGTGACCATGGGTCACTGATTAGTAGCAGTGTGCTACTAACAATGGTTGTGTACCATCAAATAGTAGTTGTATACTACTATGAATAGACACAGTAGTGTTCTATTGGATGGCATTGTTCTGATTGCCATTGAGATTATCCAATTGGATAGTGATGATGGTGCTCATGATTTGATCATGAGATAGCATGTGTGGCTATGTTGATGTTGATAAGTTTTGAGCTATTATTAGGTTTCTTTTCAATTTAGTAGATAACCATAACATAGGTAGGATCATTGAGAGAAACACAATCACAAGATACACAGCATTTATCCTGGGAAACCCTCATGGGGGAGAAAACCCAGCAAAACTTCCTTAATATAGATAGCCAATACAATGCCAAGACAATAAACCAAAACACTAGAGAATATCCAACACTGAGCAATGTGCCTCTCTCTTCCTTCTTCTACCAACTGCAGCTCTCCAAACTTGCGCACTTGATGAGTGAATGAGTAAGTGTGATAATGAGGCGTTGGCTTCCTTTATTTATACATGCTGGCAGGCGCTGGAAAGGTGTCTCTTCACTGAGCAAGCCCAATTTGTCTTCTTAATGGTTAAAACCACTTTAATTAGGCCTGGGGGGCGACTTCTCAATTTGCATAATATATTTAGGGTTTGACCAATCCACAAAAGGGGATTTGGTCAATTACAATGCCCGACATGATCAATCCACAAAAGGGGATTGATCTAATTAATAATGACTCAATAATAAATAGAATACTCTTTGCAGTTACAATATTTCAACAGATGCTACGGGTTGAATGTTTTGTTTGTGCTCAAGACCATTGTCTTCTATACCTCCCTAGCTAGGAGGGAGTGTTGATATTATGGTAGCTACGGGAGGTATTAACCTCCACTTGTAACCTTTGACGAGACTAGAATATTCCGAGAAGCAAGAGAAACCCTAAAGCCTTGGACATAACCCTAGAAGACAAGTCGGCTAAAGAGAATAATTAATATTGAGTTTTTAGCCTCCAAGAAGATAAGTCAGCCAAGATAGCTAAGAAGGAGCAGTATAAATACAAGACGCCAGAGCTCATTTGGAACTCACTCACTCGCAACTGCAGAAAATCAGTTGTGCGCAAGTTTGGAGAGTAGTTGCAGCTGCAGCTACTATAACTTGTATTTTCGGTTTTTCTGGCTTGGACTTTTTGATTAATCTTTGGTTATCTTTGTTTGGTGCACTAGCCTTGGTTGGCTATTGATTTTCTATCGTAATTCTTCTCTCTGTCAAGGTTAAGGTTATCGGGGGTGGCATTTGTGCCTATGGTTGGGTGACAATATTGTTATATTGTCTATGGTTAAACGAGCACACCCATTTTTCTAACAGCTACAACTGAACCTATGTCCTCTCTTTGAAACAATCCCAAGCTGCAGTAGGACACACAGTCTAGTCCACTCTAGACCTGCGCAACTCATCTCTGCAAGTGTCTTCATCCTCATGGGTCAAATACCTCATACATTGTCGCACCTCAACCCACTATCAAATGTGCAACTCTCTGGCCCGATGAAGACTCTATCTCATCAAACTGCCATACACACGAAGCTATCTCATCCCTGCCAAAGCACACGAGTTGCACCCATTGCAACTCACTATGACAAGCCACCGAAAGTCCATCCACGGAGTTGGCAATCCGCCACACAACATACTATTGCAAACCGAACTCTCTGCCAATCCACCAAAACTCCCAACCTGCCACACCACCAAGCTGCAATAGTCCACAACTCCTCGTCTAAACGGTTTGCTCCATGTCTTCTCAACACTATTGTCATCTACAATAGTCATTATAGCTCCCTCTCAAAGCTAGCTCCTCCATACTGCTACACCTCCCTCATAGAGTTGTTACCTATGTAAACTCAAATCCAACTGCCATCCCAATACCTCGAGCTCTGATACCATGTTAGATTATCAGACACACCTCAGGTCTGGTCTAGGTTCTCAATAGCATACACAGAAATCACACATTCTGAACTGTGAACATACACACACTTAGATGCCTAACTACTTAACACAACGGAAAGTAAAAACAACAATTAGATCATACACAAGTACACAGGACTTTCAAGCTCAAAAACACTTGTTCTTAAACCCAAAACAATGGGCTCTCGTTCCCGTACCAAGGAAAATGACCCAATTTCTTTACTCAGAAAACCCTTACTCAATACTGAGTTGTCCATGCAATGTTGGCTAAGGCTTAGGGCATCCCTTGCCCCCTCAAACCCTCCTCTTCCCTACACTCCTTGCACAAGTCTGGTTGAGTCCTTCCAGCCCTTGAACTGAGATCTTCAACACTAGGGCTGAGTCCTTCCAGCCCTATCCTTTCTCCTTGACTGAGGTTGAGTCCTTCCATGTCCCTGTAATATGTTGTTATGAAAAGCCTCAAACTGTTGTTGTGACAGCCCTCACGACCGCCTTAGAACTGTCCCAAAACCAGTTGAATCAGCCATCAAAGGTTGTCCCAAAACTCTGTGATTGAAGATGATTGTTCCATCCTCAGAAGTTGTCCAAAGTTTGCTCCAAAAGACTATTGTTACAGCCTACAAAATCTGTTGTAATAGCCCTCCAAAACTGTTGTCCTCCACCTGTAGCAGCGCTCAACATTGCCCAGAAATTTCTCTCTGCAGGTCGAGGGTCCTAACCACCTGTGGCATCCCTACAGACTTGTGACTGCCCTCCTTCTGCAGTCCAAACCTCAAAACAACCTATGGTTTCCTCCTCCTCTCCACAGCTAGGTTGTTCCAGCCTTCCAATACCTCCAGCCAGCCTTTTCTAGCAGGTCGAGCCTCTCCTAAGTTGTGGCTACTCTCTCCCTTGTTGGCTAAGACCTGTGGCTAGTCTCCTCTCCAAGCTACCTGCCCAAGTCAAGAAAATATTGCAGACCTGAGGCCTATTCAACCGCTCTCCATGGTTGGACTGAGGTCACCAAGACTCCACACAAGAATGAAAATCACTCTCACTCGTATCTCCTTTATATACAACTTTAGTGTTGAGTTAGAAGCCCCTCCACAAACTCAACATCAAATTAGACTTTTTAATTCATACTTGTGGGTGTGAAGCCCCAACGCAAGCCCACAAAGCCCCACACAAACCCACAAGGCCCCACACATGCGAGAATGTTCCTAATGCTACCAAAACATCAACACCAATATCTTAGAGTGCAATATGTAATCTCTAAATGCTTTCAATGCTTTGACTAGGTCATAAGCTTGTTTCTCCAAGCTAATGTATCTCAGTTCAACATCTCTCAAGGCCTTGCTAAAAAAGGATATGGGTTGCTCTTGATTTTCTTCATTTTTTTGTAACAACACAGCAGTTATGGTATGTTCTAAAGAAAAAGAGAAAATGAGAAAGTCCTTATCATAGTTTGGGCTAACTAGAACCGGAGACTCTCCCAATGCCTCTTTGATCCGCTGAAAAGACTCTTTAGCTTTAGTAGTCCACTTGACTTTATGATCCTTTTTCAACATGTCAGTGATATACTTCACCATCTCAGCAAAATTTGGGATAAACCTTCTTAGAAAATTAATCTTACCCAGGAAAGATTGTACTTCTTTCTTGTTTCTAGGCAAGGAAATTTGTTTAATTGCCTCCACCCTTTCTAAATCTATCTTCACTCCTTCCTTGGATACTATATGGGCCAGAAGTTTTCCTTCTTTCATAACAAAATACGACTTTTTGGGATTCAAGTATAAGCGAAATTTCCTGCGTTTCACAAAGGTCTACCTTAAATGCTTGATGTGATCTTCATGTGTCTTTAAAAATACAATCATCTCATCAAGATATATAAGAATGAATATGTCCTCTCCCACAAATGCTATGTCCATAGCCCTTTGAAAGGTTGCTCCTGCATTTATCAAACTAAAAGGCATTTTGTCATACATGAAAGTCCCCCAAGGTGTTGTGAAGGTTGTTTTTTCCCTATCTTCTAGATGCATTGCCACTTGGTTGTATCATGAGAAACCATCCATCATGGAGATTCTATTCGCCCCCACTACTTTCTGCAGTATGTGATCCATCTTAGGCAAAGGGTAGTTATCCTTCAGTGAACATTTATTTAGATTCCTAAAATCCACACAGAACCTTATTTCTCCACTATTTTTTCTCACTCGAACCAGATTGGCTACCCATTCAAAGTACTTGAGGGGAATTATAATCTGGGCATCTAGTAATTTTCTCACTTCTTTCTCAATAGTAGGTAGTAAAAGAGGGTTAAGTTGCCTTAGTTTCTGCCTGAAAGGTTTAGTGCGAGGCTTGAGCGGTATATTGTGTTGTATGTTGATGTTTTTGGTAGCTGCGGGATATATTCACCTCCTGCATAACCCTTTCTTATAGATGAAGATGCCAAAGCAGTCAAGAAAGATCCCAGTGAAGAAGTCGGCTCCATAGAGAATAATAAAGTAAAATTATATTGCTCCAAAAGAGAAGTCGGCCCAAGGGAAATTATAATGGGAAATTATAATTTTTCCAGAATGGACAAGTCAACCCCATTGGAAAAGTTCATTGGCAGATTAGTATAAATAAAGGGTGATGCCCTTCTCATTTGACACAACATTTCGGTCTGATATATCTCTGTAGCAGCCGCAGCAAAGGGGCACTTTCTGAGGCAGCGAAGGGGCACTTTCTGAGGCAGCAAAGGAGCCTATTGTGAGGCAGCGAAAAGGCTAAGTCTGAGGAAAATCTGGGCACACCTGTAGCAGCACATATCTTTGTGCTTGAACAGCATTTGGTCACCCCTGTAGACAGTGTTTGGACAGCATATATTTCTATGCTTGAACAGCAGATTGGGCACACCTATAAAAGCAATCTTGAGGCAGCAAAGTGACAGATATAAGAGGCTGATATATGACAGTCTGAGAAAGTGATCTGAGCCATCATTGGACAGCAGCAGAGCTATCTTCTTGGGAGTTCTAGAGTACACATCTAACTTTACTAGATATAACTAGTTCATGGTTATATTGTATTGGCATTAATCTTATCTATAAGAAGAGGTGTTGAGTTTTCTTCCCTTGTGTAGAAGGGTTTCCCAGGATAACTACTATGCTCTGCTCGGGGGTGGCACTTGAGGATGCCTATGGTTGGGTGGCAATGAAAGAGCATTGCCTATGGAGAAACGAGCAAACCCATAATTCTGTTTTGTAATTTGTGCTTGGTTAATCTTCTTGAGGTCCTGGTTATTTACTGTAGTTAGTCTAACATGGAATCAGAGCAGTGTTCTTGAAAAAGCCATTGCACAAGCTTCTCTGCACCTCTTGCAAAAGCCATTGCCACTGTTGTTGGATGGTGTTGTTGTTTGCCGCTGCTGCCAGAGGTATGTACTTGTATATGTTAATTTATATCATTATCATGAGGGTGTTTGCAGGAGAAGGGATTTTTGTCCCAGCAGCAACTTAGATCCAGAGGGATCACAGATCCAAAGCATTCAGAGGAACAACGCACCCTCCAGGTTTGATTGTTTTGATATGCCTCTAGTTGTTATGGCACCATTGTGATCTTACGTTTTGATCTATTGGAGTTATGATCATTATACTAACCACATAATACTAGAGATGCATTTGTTTATCTCCCCTCTAGGAGATATTCTTGTTTTGTTGTCTGTTCCGGGCAGGTTATACTCCATGGAGGTTGCCATGGAAATGTTGTTGTTCTTGTTTTCTTGTTTCGGGCAGGTTACCTTGGAGGCATGTCACTAGAGATAGCTCTGAGAGCGAGCTATAGTGACGGTTGCAGAAGACAACTCCTTAGATGATCTCTGGTTTGAGACATGAAGCAGTCTAACCGGAGTTTGTACAGATTGATAGTTCAACCAGTTATGGCATAGGAGACTTGTTCATTTGCATTGTAGAGCTCTTCCATTTCTAGGGAAGATGGTGATGGGGTTTCCACAAATTTTGTGTTGAGCATGATGGCATTTGCAAAAAAAATGTTCTCTTGGCACGAATGCCAAGGGATCTTTTTCCGAGCAGTGACAGCAAATCCAAGGGGGTCTTATTCAGATTTGTGTGGACCTATGACAGTTGTTTCCTTTGAGAAGGAGGTAACCTTTGGGAGATCTAGAGAATCTCACATGCATATAGACAGTGAGACGCGGGAGGAGATGATGTCTTCTCCCCGACACCCTTCAGTAGTTCAAAGGGAGACAGTTGAGCCCATGGAGACATTTGAGCCTGTTGATCCAATTGATCTAGTACATCGTGTTGAGGTTCCTAGAGATATTGCAGTAGGCCAGCAAAGTCTTGCCTAGGCTCATCAGACTCTACAGGAGGCATAGAGATATGCGCTCCTCATGGTACTTTCAAAGAAAGAAAGAGACCTCAAAGTTTCTCGAGCTATGTTGCAACCATTAGCCACACCATTGATTATGAGCCTTCCAGTTATGAGGAGGCATCTTTTCAACCAGTATGGAGGGATGCCATGATGGAGGAACATCAGTCCATCATGAAGAATGATGTGTGGGATATTGTTTCGAGACCCAAAAGGAAGTCTGTGGTGACGTCCAAGTGAGTTTACAAGATAAAACATGCAGCTGACAGGAGCATTGAGAAGCACAAAGAGAGATTTGTAGCCAGAGAACTCTCTCAGGTGGAAGGAATAGACTATGAGGAGACCTTTGCTCCTGTTGCTCAATATACCTCCATTCACACGATTATTACACTTGCTTCAGCCTTGGGTTGGACATTACATCAGATGGACATGAAGACATCTTTCCTCAATGGCGAGATTGAGGAAGAGGTGTATATCGAGTAGCCAGATAATTTCATGATTCGTGGGAAGGAGTCCCATGTGGGCAGGTTGAAGAAGGCCCCATATGGACTCAAGCATGCACCTCATGCTTGGTATGCGAGGATTGATGGATACCTGATGAGTTTGTGTTTCAACAAGAGTGTTGTTGATGCCAATCTGTACTATAAGATTGTTGATGGTGAGTCCCTGATTTTGATCCTGTACATTGATGATTTATTTATCATTGGAGCAAAGCATCTCATTACCTAGTGCAAGCATGAGTCGGCTTCTGAATTTGAGATTAAGGATCTCAGAATAATGCATTCTTCTTGGGACTTGAGGTGTGGCAGAGAACTGATGAGATCTTCCTGAGTCAGAGGAAGTACACAGTTGAGATCTTGAGGAGACTTGGAATATTGGACTATAAGTCCATCCATGACCACACCAATGGTGATGAATCTGAAGAAGCTAGGTGAGTCTTCTTCTGATTCAGACTTCATTGATCCGACTATGTATCGGCAGCTGATTGGATCATTGATGTATCTGGTTAACACCAGACAGGATATTTGCTATGCAGGGAGTGCACTTAGCCAGTTCATGAGTCAACCGAGGAAGATACATTGGGTGGTTACGAAGCATGTGTTGAGATATTTGCAAGAAAAAATTGGATATGGCCTGAGACATGCTTCTAGTGTTGACATGAGACTGCAAAAATATGCTGATTTAGATTGGGCAGGGAGCGTAGTTGACAGGAAAAGCACCTCAGTGTGTTGCTTCGTTTCTGGATCTGTCGTGGTTTCCTGGTGTAGCAGGAAACAGACTTTTGTGGCTTTGAGTACCACAGAAACCGTGTATATTGTAGTATGTACGGTAGTATGCGAAGTAGTGAGGCTTCGGAAGCTCCTTGCAAGATTGTCTGATCAGATATTGGATCCCACCGTGATTCATTACATTCGAGATATGGTGCAGAAGAAGAGTACTAGTGGAGTACCTTCCTACAGATGAGCAGATTGCAGATGTTCTCACGGAGCCTCTTGCCAAGTCGAAGTTTGAGTACTTCCGTGATAAAATTGGAGTGGAATGCCCCTCTCATTAAGAGGGAGTATTGATGATTGCAGCTTCGTGAGACATTCTCCAGGTCTTCTCCCCAGAGTAGTTGGTTGGGTCGACCTGTGAGGACACTCTCAAGATCTTCTCCCCAGGACAGTGGGTTGGGTCGATCTACGAGTGCGTTGTGCCTTATCCATGTCTTCTCCCCGATGGACTGAGGTGGGTCGACCTGAGACGGGTCTTCTCCTCAATTGTGCCGGGTTGGGTTGACCTGAGACGGGTCTTCTCCCCACGTGGATGGGCTGGGTCGATCTGTGGGGAACCCCCTGATCTTCTCCCCATATCGGGCTCGGTCGACTTGGAGAACACTCCTCTGAGACGGAGTTGAGCATGAAACTTGTCAGAGTAGTGACAAGTTGTCCTGGGGTGGCACCCAGCATCCCATGGGAGTAGACCATGAGGAGACGTCCCTTGGGAGTTGACCAAGTGGACACGTCATGGCCGAGTAGGTCCTTCACGATGCACTATGCGCGAGTAGGTCCTAGTGCCACACTACGGGCTAGTAGGTCCTAGTGTATTCTAGTGGTTATGAGGCCCTAGAAAAGGTCCACATTGGGTGTAGCCATGTGCGACATGATGATGCTACCAGTAGCATGGTCTGCGTGACCATGGCATGGTCGGAGGACCATGGCATAGCCAGAGAGGCTATGAGGACCAGAGGAAAAACATCATGAAGAATACCTCCCTGGCTAAGAGGGAGTGTTGATGTTTCTGGTAGCTGCGGGAGATATTCACCTCCTACATAAACCTTTCTTATAGATGAATATGCCAAAGAAGTCATGAAAGATCCCAGTGAAGAAGTCGGCTCCATAGAGAATAATAAAGTAAAATATATTGCTGCAAAAGAGAAGTCGGCCCACAGGGAAATTATAATGGCAAATTATAATTTTTCCAGAATGGACAGGTCGGCCCCATTGAAAAAGTTCACTGGCAGATTATTATAAATAAAGGGTGATGCCCTTCTCATTTGACACAACATTTCGGTCTGATATATCTCTGTAGCAGCCGCAGCAAAGGGGCACTTTCTGAGGCAGCAAAGGAACCTGTTTTGAGGCAGGGAAAATGCTAAGTCTAAGGCAAATCTGGGCACACCTGTAGCAGCACATATCTCTGTGCTTGAACAGCATTTGATCACCCCTGTAGACAGTGTTTGGACAGGATATATTTCTGTGCTTGAACAGCAGATTGGGCACACCTATAACAGCAGTCTTGAGGCAGCAAAGTGATAGATATAAGAGGCTGATATATGACATTCTGAGACAGTGATCTGAGCCATCATTGGACAGCAGCAGAGCTATCTTCTTGGGAGTTCTAGAGTACACATATGAGCAGAAAAGATAAGTACTTGTTATCTGGTATTCTTTCTTGTTGGTTTACTTTACTAGATATAACTAGTTCATGGTTATATTGTATTGGCATTAATCTTCTCTATAAGAAAAGGTGTTGGGTTTTCTTCCCTTGTGTAGAAGGGTTTACCAGGATAACTACTATGCTCTGCTCAGGGGTGGCACTTATGGATGCCTATGGTTCGGTGGCAATGTAAGAGCATTGCCTATGGAAAAACGAGCAGACCCATAATTTTGTTTTGTAATTTTTGCTTGGTTAATCTTCTTGAGATCCTGGGTATTTACTGCAGTTAGTCTAGCATTCAAAAATTTAACATGTAATCAGAGCAGTGTTCCTGAAGAAGCCATTGCACAAGTTTCTTTCACCTCTTGCAAAAGCCATTGTCGCTGTTGTTGGATGGTTTTGTTGTTTGTCGCTGTTGTCTGAGGTATGTACTTCTATATGTTAATTCATATCATTATCATGAGGGTGTTTGCAGGAGAAGGGATTTTTGTCCTAGCAATAACTTAGATCCAGAGGGATCTCAGATCCAATGCATTCAGAGGAACAACACACCCTCCAAGTTTGATTGTTTTGATATGCCTCTAGCTGTTATGGCACCATTGTGATCTTATGTTTTGATCTATTGGAGTTATGGTCATTATACTAACCACATAATACTAGAGATGCATTTGCTTATCTCCCCTCTAGGAGATATTCTTGTTTTGTTGTATGTTATGGGCAGGTTATATTCCATGGAGGTTGCCATGGAAATGTTGTTGTTATTGTTTTCTTGTTTTGGGCAGGTTACCTTGGAGGCATGTCACTAGAGATAGCTCTAAGGGAGCTATAGTGACGGTTGCAGAAGACAACTCCTTAGATGATCTCTGGTTTGAGACATGAAGCAGTGTGACTGGAGTTTGTACATATTGATAGTTCAACCAGTTATGGCATAGGAGACTTGCTCATTTGCATTGTAGAGCTCTTCCATTTCAAGGGAAGATGGTGACGGGGTTTCCACAAATTCTGTGTTGATCATGATGGCATTTGCAAAAAAATTGTGCTCTTGGCACGAATGCCAAGGGATCTTTTTCCGAGCAGTGATAGCAAATCCAAGGGGATCTTGGACTTTGTGCATTTAGATTTGTGTGGATCTATGACAGTTGTTTCCTTTGAGAAGGAGGTACCCTTTAGGAGATCTAGTGGGTCTCACATGCAGATAGACAATGAGACGCAGGAGGAGATGATGTCTTCTCCCTGTCACCCTTCAGTAGTTCAGAGGGAGCCAGTTGCGCCTGTTATCCATCAAAGTTGCACTAGGATGGACTTCCAGCGAGCCGCCAAAGTTGAACATCATTGTTCAAAATTCAGAGTTCAGAAGTTCAGCCGGTTGTAAAGACCACCTTTTTTTTTTTCTTTTTACATTTCCATAAAAAATTGTAATAAGAGGTGTTGCATGATGAACTTGTAAAATGTCTTAGCCACCTTAAGTCCTAAGCGTGAGTTATACTCTGGAGCGTTTTTTCACTTACTAATTATATTTTGTCGTTTTCAGGCAATTTATAATTTATGAGTTTTTTCACTCAATTCCTCCAGAGCTGGAGTATATGCCCATGGTTAGGCTTGAGCATGGATCTAAGCCTAGTGTCTAATGTATATTACCATGCTAAACATCCTCCTAGAGTCTTATGGAAATGTACTAAGTCCCCCCTAGGTTTTTTTTAATTTTTTTAGTTAATTAAAAAATTGTCAGAATTCGGCAATTTTTAATTAAAAAATAAAGATGTATTAAAAAAGTGGTACTAGGGGACTAAATAGGCCATGGGGATGCTCATTTTTGGACCTAGAGCACCCATATTACCTAAGTATCACTTGTTTGAGTAAAATTAGTGATTTTAATCACTTAAAATTAATTTTACTCTCAGAAACCCAAAAAAGTCAAATAAAATCAATAAAAATCAGCAAGGGCACAAATTAAGAAAACATTTGGGGACATGTTTGAGATGAAATAAAAGTCCAAATGGCAAGGTGGCGCCCATAGGAGGATGTATGATGCATCAAAGACATGAGATATGGCATACACGGATGATTTACCACATGTGTTCAAAAGGAGGTGCGCACCTCTCCCTTGAGGTGGCGCATTCTCCAGGGGATATCCTCTCCCAAATCCTTGACTCATTCAATTGTTGAAAGGTGGCAGCTTGGTAATGATATGGCATGAGGAGAGGGCTACAACTCACCCCTCCTCCTCTTACACTTGTTCCCCGTCAAGAGATGCACCCCTCACACATGGCATGCGCCCTCCTCATTGGGATCTCCACCTAAACTTGTATAAATAAAAGCATTCTCTCCCATTGTTAGCTAGTTGGAGCTTGGGAAGAAGTCGCTTGTGTATTATTGCTATTGTAACACTCTTTCTCATTTTGGAATAAAAAGAAGACTTTGGAGGTCAAATTGGTGGATTGGCCAAGTGTGTGGATGCTACATGTATGAGGTGATATCATTTTGTTGTTTATTGCTTTGATATTTTGGTTAATGTGGCCTTATAGGAGGACTATTACTCAATAGGGTAAGATTGCTAAGCTAGTTTGATTAGTTATCTTGCTATTTATGTACTTGAGTGGTTTTAGATGCAATATTTGTTTGGTTTAACATATTGTGTTGTAAGATCTATCTTGTAGGTGATACCATATTCTAACCCCTTTTGTAAGCAACCGAAGTTATTGATACCTCAACTTGGAGAAGTGGATGATCTAGCTTGAGTCTTCCTCCCTTCCAAGTGCTTTGAAGAAGATCTCTCCACAATTCATCAAGAAGGACTCCATTGCCCAACACATTCCAAGCACAAATTTGTTCTTTCTCTCCTCTTCAAAAGCAAAATTCATTGGTTACTTCTATACATTTGCAAGCATGTTTAGATCTAGTTTATTTATTTAAATCATAAGTTCTCACATGCATGCAAGTGAATGCTTAGATCTGATTTCTTTTCTTAAAATTTGTTATCTTAAAAAATCTAGATCTAGTATAAGAAGATAGTTCTTTTGCTCTAATTTTTTTTTTTCTAAAATTTTAAAGGGTTAAAGGCTATTATTTTTTAAGGTGTTTCATTGTTCAATCTAGCATCTAAGTGCTCTAAATATTCCTGTTTTAGAACAGCCACAAAAGACCCTAAGGAAACTAGCTTTCTAGCTTGAGTTTCTTAGTTCCTTTTTGCCGAATTTTGTAGAATTTAACTTAGAAAATTTTGTAGATTGCTACTAATAACCCAAGACACTTCCAAAGTGCTTTTGGGCATCTTTTGCTATCGTTTGTTCGTTTTTTGTGCAGGTTGACGAACAGATAGGAAGAAACTCTGTCTGTTTCGAGCAGATTAGAAGCATCTGGGACCCCCAGGAGCACCCCTTTTACTCAATAAACTTTTGTAAAGCATTGTAAAGACTTGTGACCCCCCTAATGAATGGTCACAAGTCGCTTCCATAAAGTCTCGTGCAAGTCTTTAATAAAATCAGTGGGACTACAAGCTCTCGCTTTTCATTCCCCCTGGGGGAACGGTGTTTTCGGTGATGGTGTCATTTTTTGCAATTTTTAGCTTAGAGTTGGTTTTTATAACTAAAGTAAGCTAAAGTAATCCTTAGTCCATCACAAAGCACTGCAATCAACTTAGATTAGATTTCAATTTGGAAAGTAACACTTAATTGCTAGTTTAGCTTTATTTTCCGCATTCTCAATTTGGCAAATAAAACATCCCCTCAGCTCCTCGCAAGAGGCCTGGTCAGTGTGGATTAGTAATTAGTCTCACATTTCAATTCAGTCATTTATTTTCTTGTTATAAAATAAACAAATTCCCCTCAACTCACAGTGCGGTTCCTAACCCTTCCAGTTGCGAGCTAGCCTCGATCTGCTGGAAGTAAGTTTCATACACGCTGTGTTGGTCAGTGGTTGATAGTTTAATAGGACAATCTCTAAAGTAGTTAACTTAATACGCGGGAAAACGCCTTGAAGCGACCTGCGACGTAAGGTGGGCCCTCTCAGGACCTGGCTTCCCACCCGTTTTGCACATCCAGCACTTTGAGTGAGTTTTACTGGTGAGACCATTGGGTTTCGGTAAAGATCTCAAAGAGTTAACCTCCAAGGAAGCCCAAACCATTTCATTAACTAAACATCAATTTATCCTAATAAGACACGCGAACTACATTGCCTACGATTCACTTTAAGGCACTGGTCTCAATTTTCACATTCAGCAAAGCCACAGGCTTCATTTACAATTTGGTTATCTTTTTAATTTAAATGAAACTTGCACCTAACAATTGTTTCTCAGTATCCTTTTGATGCAAGTATATGCTTATTTGATTATATATCGTGGTGAATGTTTACTTCATGTTTTATCAATGTATGGTTGATGGTTTAAAAGAATAATAAACTCCTAGATCTATATATTTTGTACTTAGCTTAGATCAAGCCATAGTATATTTGTTAGGGACTACCCCCCTTGGCTTCGCTAGGAGTTGGCCTAGACGGAGGAGTTGAGGATTAGGTGACAGCACCTTAACTCTCACTTGCCCCCAAGGACACACCGAGTGGATTGAAGATTTCTTCCACGTCTCCCAGGTGTGTATAAGGCGACAACAGAGCCCATGGAGACATTTGAGCATGTTGATCCAGTTGATCCAGTACATCCTGTTGATGTTCCTAGAGATATTACAGTAGGTAGGCAAAGGCATGCCTGGGCTCATCAGACTCTACAGGAGGTAGAGAGAWATGCGCTCCTTGTGGTACTTTCAGAGAAAGTAAGACACCTCAGAGTTTCTCGAGCTATGTTGCAACCATGAGCCATATCATTGATTCTAAGCCTTCCAGTTATGAGGAGGCAAATTGTCATCGAGTATGGAGGGATGCCATGATGGAGGAGCATCAGTCCATCATGAAGAATGATGTGTGGGATATTGTTCTGAGACCCAAAGGGAAGCCTATGGTGACTTCCAAGTGGATTTACAAGATAAAACATGCTGCTAACAGGGGCATCGAGAAGCACAAAGCGAGATTTGTAGCCAGAGGATTCTGTCAGGTGGAGGGAATAGACTATGAGGAGAACTTTGCTCCTATTGCTCAATATACCTCCATTCAAACGATTATTACACTTGATTCAGCCTTGGGTTGGAGATTACATCAGATAGGCATGAAGACATCTTTACTCAATGGCGAGATTGAGGAGGAGGTATATATCGAGCAGCCAGATGGTTTCGTGATTCATTGGAAGCAGTCCCATGTGTGCAGGTTGAAGAAGGGCTCGTATGGACTCAAGCAGGCACCTTGTGCTTGGTGTGCGAGGACTGGTGGATACCTGATGAGTTTGGGTTTCAGCAAGAGTGTTGTTGATGCCAACCTGTACTATAAGATTGTTGATGGTGAGTCCTTGATTTTGATCCTGTACGTTGATGATTTATTTCTCATCAGGGTTGAGCATCTCATAACTTAGTGTAAGCAAGAGTTGGCTTCTGAATTTGAGATGAAGGATCTCAGAATGATGCATTCTTCTTGGGACTTGAGGTGTGGTAGAGAACTGATGAGATCTTCCTGAGTCAAAGGAAGTACACAGTTGAGATCTTGAGAAGACTTGGAATATTGGACTGTAAGTCCATGACCACACCAATGGTGTTGAATCTGAAGAAGTTGGGTGAGTCTTCTTCTGCTTCAGACTTGATTGATCCGACTATGTATCGACAACTGATTGGATCGTTGATGTATCTAGTTAACACCAAACAGGATATTTGCTATGTAGTGAGTGCACTTAGCCAGTTCATGAGTCAGTCGAGGAGGATACATTGGGTGGCTGCGAAGCATGTGTTGAGATATTTGCGAGACAAAATTGGATATGGCCTGAGACATGCTTCCAGTGTTGACATGAGACTGCAGGGATATGATGATTTAGATTGGGTAGGGAGCGCAATTGACAGGAAGAGAAACTCAGGGTGTTGCTTCATTTTTGGATCTATC
Organism: Picea mariana; assembly: GCA_032191745.1. Lineage (NCBI taxonomy): Eukaryota > Viridiplantae > Streptophyta > Pinopsida > Pinales > Pinaceae > Picea > Picea mariana. The sequence continues at coordinate 19,550 of JASDQU011176471.1, forward strand.
GTGGTTTCCTGGTGTAGCAGGAAATAGACTTTTGTGGCTTTGAGTACCACAGAAACTGAGTATATTGCAGTATGTACACCAGTATGCGAAGCAGTGTGGCTTTAGAAGCTTCTTGCAGGATTGTCTGATCAAATATTGGATCCCACTGTGATTCATTACATTTGAGATATGGTGCAGAGGAAGACAGTACTAGTGGAGTACCTTGCTACAGATGAGGAGATTGCAGATGTTCTCACCGAGCCTCTTGCCAAGTTGAAGTTCGAGTACTTCCATGATAAAGTTGGAGTGGAATGCCCCTCTCATTCAGAGGGAGTATTGATGATTGCAGCTTCGTGAGACATTCTCCAGGTCTTCTCCCCAGAGTAATGGGTTTGGTCAACCTGTGAGGACACTCTAGATCTTCTTCCCAGGGCAATGGGTTGGGTCGATCTATGAGTGTGTTGTGCCTTCTCCATGTCTTCTCCCCGATGGACTAAGTTGGGTGGACCTGAGACGAGTCTTCTCCCCAGGTGGATGGGTTGGGTCGATCTGTGGGGACGCCCCTAATCTTCTCCCCATATCGGGTTGGATCAACTTGGAGAATGGTCCTCTGAGACAGAGTTGAGCATGACACTCGTCAGAGTAGTGACAAGTTGTCCTGGGGTGGCACCCAACATCCCATGGGAGTAGACCATGAGGACATTGTTGATTTTTCAATAAGCAAGGTTTAAGCATAAAGTTCATTCCTTTTTAGCATTTAACTTAAACCATAAACAATTATGTTGCAGCAACCAAGATCACAAGAAGAAACACCATGCACAAGAACACAAGAAGTATCCTAGGAAACCCTTCTAAACAAGGGAAGAAAACCCAGCCAAATCCTTTGCTATATTCTTCAAGAGAAAGACCTTCACCACCAAGAAAACCTAGCACACAAGAGGGTGCTTGTAAACCCTAGAAGACAAGCGCCCAAGAGAGGTGTGCACTCTTCCCAAGAAGATGTACTTGCTGAAATTTCCAAACTCACACAAAAGATATGATACCTCAATCGGGAATCTACCTTTACTTATATTAGACTTGACCTGTCAATAGAAGTGTCTATTGGCACAACAGGGCCGACCTCTCTAACTCACAATATAATTAATAATAACCAGATTAATTATCTTTTACATTAATTATCAATTACATTAAGGTTGGGCCGACCTGTACCCTTTACATTACAATTAGGGTTACAGGCAGGTCTGACTCTTGAACAATATAGCAAGGGATCTCATACACCCACTAGTGCTCAGCCACTAGGGGCAGATCCATAGGGATGTCCATATCTCTATCTCACTGTGTCTCACAAAAGAACCACACTCACTAGTGCTCAGCCACTAGGATTACGTTCACCTGTGCTCATCCACAGGCACGTCCACTCAACAGATCTTCTTTCCCACTGCATTACACAGGAGAGTCATCTGGAGTTCATCATCTCAACTCTCTGCTCAGAGGAGGCTAATACATCATCTTCATCTTTATCTCATGACGATGCACCAAGCTCTATGGGAATTCACACGTTCACCTTGTGCTCAGCCACAAGCACATCCAACTCAGCAGATCTCCTTTCTCACTGCGTTACACAGGAGAATCATCTGGAGTTCTTCTCAACTCTCTGTAAGGAGGAGGCCATCTCTACGTTCCAGCTCTGTCTCAGATAGGAACCACACACCCCTCTCAGGAGCTCTCTCTCAGGTTTGTGTCCTAGAGAATGTCTCACGCAGCTGTAATCATCAACAGACACGTCCCTTGGGAGTTGACCAAGTGGACACGTCATGGGCGAGTAGGTCCTTGACAATGCACCACAAGCGAGTAGGTCCTAGTGCCACACTACGGGCGAGTAGGTCCTAGTGTATTCTAGTGGTGATGAGGCCCTAGAAAAGGTCCACATTGAGTGTAGCCATGTGCGACATGATGATGCTACGAGTAGCATGGTTTGCGTGACCATGGCATTGTCGGAGGACCATGGCATAGCCTGCGAGGCTATGAGGAACAAAGGAAAAACATCATGAAGAATACCTCCCTGGCTAAGAGGGAGTGTTGATGTTTCTAGTAGCTGCGGGAGATATTCACCTCCTGCATAACCCTTTCTTATAGATGAAGATGCCAAAGAAGTCAAGAAAGATACCAGTGAAGAAGTCGGCTCCATAGAGAATAATAAAGTAAAATTATATTGCTCCAAAAGAGAAATCGGCCCACAGGGAAATTATAATGGGAAATTATTATTTTTCCATAATGGACAGGTCGGCCCCACTGGAAAAGTTCACTGGCAGATTAGTATAAATAAAGGGTGATGCCCTTCTCATTTGACACAACATTTCGGTCTGATATATCTCTGTAGCAGCCGCAGCAAAGGGGCACTTTCTGAGGCAGCGAAGGGGCACTTTCTGAGGCAGCGAAGGAGCCTATTCTGAGGCAGCAAAAATGCTAAGTCTGAGGCAAATCTAGGCACACCTGTAGCAGCACATATCTTTGTGCTTGAACAGCATTTGGTCACCCCTGTAGACAGTGTTTGGACAGCATATATTTCTGTGCTTGAACAGCAGATTGGGCACACCTATAACAGCAGTCTTGAGGCAACAAAGTGACAGATATAAGAGGCTGATATATGACAATCTGGGACTGTGATCTGAGCCATCATTGGACAGCAGCAGAGCTATCTTCTTGGGAGTTCTAGAGTACATATCTGAGCAGAAAAGATAAGTACTTGTTATCTAGGATTCTTTCTTGTTGGTTTACTTTACTAGATATAACTAGTTCATGGTTATATTGTATTGACATCAATCTTCTCTATAAGAAAAGGTGTTGGGTTTTCTTCCCTTGTGTAGAAGGGTTTCCCAATATAACTACTATGCTCTGCTCGGGGGTGGCACTTGAGGATGCCTATGGTTGGGTGGCAATGAAAGAGCATTGCCTATGGAAAAACGAGCAGACCCATAATTCTATTTTGTAATTTGTGCTTGGTTAATCTTCTTGAGATCCTGGTTATTTACTGCAATTAGTCTAGCATTCAAAAATTTAACATTGTATGATGCTGGTATCATAAGTTTTCAAGTCCTCATACTTCCAAACAAAAACATCCATGTATTCCTTGAACAGACGTAAGTATTCTTCCTTATGATCAGCAAGGATATCTTTGGACAGCTTAATGTATTTAGGCTCATTTTCAGTCCCGATATTACAGTCCACGATGTTATCATCCTTGGGGAGGACAGTTGGCTTAACAAGTGCATCATTCCTATCAAACAATTGTTCCAAAAGTACCATCTCTTTTGGAATAAAATTGTTCTTGAGCTGCAGGACTCTGTGTTCAGCCATATAACTACTAAATTCAGGGATTTCTTCAGTTTATTTCCCAATCATTTGTTTAGTCTCTTCTTCATCATCTAAATCAATGTGAGTATTTGCAAACTCATCTATCACCTCCATGAACTTTTTGAGGCTAGGGTTTCAGGGAGGTGATGTTCTAGTGAAAGAAGGGTGCTTGGCACAATGTTTGGCAATTGATGGTGTGATTAGGCCTTGGAGGGGCCAACGTTTCACTTTTCAGGGCTGAGTGTCCCCCATTGGAGCTCAACGTCACCCAAGAAAGGGCATGACATCACCCTACTAGGGTGTATTCATGTAATTTTGTTTAAGTTTGTAAATTAGGGCAAATTGATCAAGTCGGCCCTGTAATTATGAACTAAAATTAATTTTAGGTTAAATTTTGTATAAATAAACAGAAAGTGACATTCATTTTCATCATAACTTGTCATTGGAGGACAAGAGGTCTGAAATTTACGCCCTATTAGGGTTATTGGCTGAAATAGTGAGGTGCTACTCTTGTTTAAGGCTTATCTTTGCAACTTGGATCAAATTTTGAAGTTTTATGGTGATCTTGCATGGTATATTCATGATTATTCTTGGTGCAAGTAAGTAGAATCTGCATTTTGTCATCTATTGAATGGTTTATTGTATGGTTTTATTTTCTCATACAAGATGATGAAATTGCATGGTGTATTTTATGCTTGAAGTAAGAAACTTAAGTTGCTACTTTCTTACTTTTTATTTGCCAAGCTTTCACTAAATTGATCTAGTAACTAGTAAAACCCTAGAGCCCTAAAGTGCTAGCACTCTAGAGGTTTGCATTTGGTTATTGTTGCATAAGTTTTACTCCATAAAAAGGCTAGTGAGAGCAAGGCGCTAGGGCCTAGAAGTGCCTACACCCTAGCTCTTTGTTTCTTGAGGTCAAAATCTAGGAGGACTTAAGTTGCTACTCCTCCTAGGCTTTTTCCCTCTTAGACTTTTGTGTATTATCATTAATTAGCAGCCTTAGAAGAAGCCGCCAAATTTGACCCCATCACCCTAGAAGGCACTAGTTTCTTACCTCAACTCTTTGACAAGGCTTCAAACCTCTTCTTCTACTTGATACCTTACTAAACTAACCTAATCCACTGGCCTTTCCTAGATTACTAACTACTAAAGCTTGCTGCTACTACAGCAATTATTTTGCAAACCTAACAAGCACACTAACTAAGCTAACCTACCCAGAAATTTGCACTAACCTGGGCATCATCACCCTAGGGTCTAGTCTTCCCTTTGCTACCTTTCTAAAGTGCAAATTCTGAAGGTGTTACCGCTGTCATAGCTGCTGTTGCAGCCCCTAATAGCCCTAAAATCTGTTGAAATAATGTAACTGCAAAGTGTATTCTTATTATTATTTGATATATTATTCATTGGATCAATCCCCATTGTGGATTGATCATGTCAGCTACTTTAAAAGGACCAAATCCCCTTTTGCGGATTGGTCATATTGTAATTGTAAAAGGCAAAAGAAGAAGTCGGCCCTAGAATATATCAAAGAGGCCCCGAAACATAATAAAGGTGGTTATAACCACCCAGTTGGAGAAGTCGACCCTGCCAATGAAGAGAGACTCCACACGTGCCAGTCTTGTATAAATAAGGAGGCTAGCACCTCACTTAGACACACAACTCACTAGCTCATTTGTGAGACAAGTTTCGGAATTGCAGTTAATAGAAGGAGAGAGAATGGCGCATATCTGAGAGAGAATCTTCTGCATTAGTTTAAGAGATCTCTTGGCATTGTATTGGCTATCTATAATAAGGAAGTTTTGTTGGGTTTTCTTCCCCTAGAGGGTTTCCCAGGATAAATGTTGTGTCTCTTGTGATTGTGTATTTCTCAGTGATCTTGTATTATGCTATTGTTATCTAATGAAATGCAAAG
>JASDQU011176472.1:15180-25737 GCA_032191745.1 Picea mariana
CTTGGCTAAGGCAAGATAGACATGAATATCACCCTATGTTTATAGCCTCAAACATTATTTCCCAATCCACAAGTATTAGTTACGAGGGCTTAGCATGATTTTTAAAATAGAAGGTTGCTTGTAAAATTCAACATTTTTATATAATTTTCTGAATATAACAAATGCAAAAGTAAATATGGAGACAAAAGCAAAAGTATCAAGTCATGTATTAACACAGATGAGACAAAATAACAATCGCTTATTTCATTCCAAGAAATCAAAATAATTGTTCTCTTTACAAAAATCCCTGAGGGAGTTTGGACCAAAGTCAAACTTAGATGTCTCCGATGAAAACCATACAAAAGGACTTCTAAAAGAAAGTAAAAAAATGAACTTTAAAAGCTGGATCAGCTTGCCATAGATTTCTTCCCACTCGACTCTGCACAATATCCTTTAACAATCATGAAATTTAATTCATAAACAAACAAGTCTACACAGAGTATCAAATATAGATCAACACCTCTGAAGACAAGTGTTTGAATGATGTAATTCAACTTTGAATCTTGCAGTCTACAATAGGACCCTACTGTCATAAAAGAGAATTAGGATTTTAATGAATTGAAGAATGAATGAAAAATGAACTATCTCAATAAAACTCAAGAGCAAACCTTAGTATGCTTTCTCCTTTTATTCTCTCCTTGTTCTTCCTTCTCATTTCACTTTTATACACCCCAAATTAGTTGAAGTAGTTCAACTACTTCTTTTAGTTAAGTTAGCTAAAACTCAACTAACTTTTAGTTAGATGAAGAATTAATATGATAATAATAATAATGGTCTTTTAATTATTAATAATTAGTAGGTGGGACCCCTTGTGACTCCCTTTAGTTTCTAAACAAAATAAACATAACTAGTCAATCAATCAAACACATCCCTCCTTGTGGATCCCATAATCATTCTCATAATTTGAAAATTAAATATCAATGATATTTTAAATCATATCCAAACATATAATATCCAAAATATCCAAAAATAGTATGCTATCCAAAAACTTCAGTAGTCAACTGTTCTCAACAAATCAATAATAAAATATACTCAAAAACCATATTTTCCACTTTGGAAGGCAATTTTCCCTTTGACTTTCCTGAATTAGCCTTAGGCTATGTGGAGCCTTAAGGCTTGAGCTCACTGATGACATGAGAACATTCATCTCTCAAGTGCATGCGGGATGAAACAGATTTGGCTGAATCACTTGAGGGAGAGGAAGGGGCAACAACAAATTTTCCCTTGTCATGCATGTGGTGGGCTTCGGTTTTGATTCTTTTGCTTGCGTGGGAGGACTGTACGGGTGAGTGTGCAGGGGAAATTTGGACATTTGGGTTAACAGGTGGAGGAGGAGCAGGTAGAGACAAATTTGGCCAGCCACGATGTTGGGAGACTGTTGGGTGAACAATCTCCTACCATCCGTCGTTCTCAAGAACTTTAGGTTGTGATGAAACATGAGGGGGTATAGGGATACCAGGGACATGCTGGGGTTGTAAGGGAGGCCTTTCTGGCCTAGTTTGGATTACCCCTTGTCCAATCCAATTGAAAAATCTAGCTTGGAAGAGTTGGTTTAACTCTTTTGGATCTACATCAAAATGTATCGAGAATATTGGCCTTGTAGGCCCTCTATTCCAATTCCCTCTGCCCTTGTTATTTCATCCATGACCTCCTCTACTAAAGAATCTCATCCTGTATGCAGTGTTTATTAACAACTAGCTTCTTAAAAAAACCATACATGACATCTCTTAATATGAAACAAAGTTTGGCTCAACAATCACATCAGACCCATGCAATCCAATCCATAAAATTCATTTAATAATTGTCAATGAGCAAGGGATGAATAAGGGTTCTGGGATATCCGAGGGGGTTGTATTGAGCGAAAAAGTGATAAAATGAAAGGGAGTAAGGACATGATTACTGCTCAACAATTCATTAAACAATCGACTGTGCAATAATAACAAAATCATATCAACTGTGATCAATCTCTGTGTTATTTCTTAATTGTTGTAATACAAAGTTTTTTAATTTAATTTTAAGAACAGGGCATGCAAAATGAATATGGGATTGTGAGGGGATTTGTATTAAGCGAAAAAGTGAGAAACTAACAAGGAATTTGATGGATACTATTCATAAAATAAATCAAATAAATCAACAATCATAACTCTGTATTAAAATCAATCCAAAAAGCACCAACATTCTTCGTTCCTCAATTGTATACAAAACTGCTTGTTGTTTCAATAACTAAATTTCCCATAATTTCTCAATTCATTATAGTCTGTGCAATCATAACTTATAATTTTTTTTCCATTCAATAGTATTGTTTGACAAAACGCTGATTCCTTCTTCCTTTTGAAAAAAAATAAAAAAATAATTAAAACATGCATAACTATATGCTCAACATCTATCCTTGATAATCCATAATGCACCACAAAAACAATCATCATCCACTGTTTACCAATCAACAATCCGGCCATATTAAAATATACACAGGTCTCTTTTCAAAACGTGAACAGAATTCAAATCATGTCTGATTATACAGAGGTCTTCATCATATCAATCGACAAAATCTTGCAACGAACCAACAATCAACCCAAACATAAACCCCGAGCCTTATCTCTGTGGGTATAAATTTCTTTTAAAACAATTGGTAGTTCGGGCGATATTCCAATATAACCAATCATATATGAGCAAACATAACTCGATTGACACACATGCATCATTTTTAAACTTGTCAGGGCCCTGATCGGGCTTAGTAAAATTCACACAGGTGTTTTCATATGCAATCAAGAGCACACTGGATAAAACACAGTGATCGAAACCATAATGAATAGGAAGACAGTCCTCGACTATATGCAACCGCCCATTTCATTCTTATTCAAACAATTGTGTCATACAAGGATGGGACAGAGACTCGACGAGAGAGGATGTGTTTTAAAAACCTCCATAACTATTTCATTGATACCCAATACTTGACAACCCCAGAAGGTGCTCGAGGAGAGCAAAGACAGTTAGAGTCCAAATCGAGCTTTGTCAAAATCAAATGCAGGGAGGCAACAAGAGCCCGTTCATCTTTTAAACAAAAACATAGAGAGTTGTCGGTATTCTGAGACTTATATCAATCACAGGCAAAAATACATTTCGAACAAGACACAATAGTAAGCCATACAATATTTACTTATCACTCCAAGCCTTGACAATGAAACCAATAGTTAACACCCGAGGAGAGAAAAGATAGGCAGAGTAAAATAACCCAGTGCACACAGGTGCGTCTAAAATTGCAGAGAAGAGACAAGGTTTAACTGAAAAATGGTGGTTATTAAAAAAAACACAGAGATATAACATCTTTTTCCAACCCTTAAGAGTCGAACAACTTGATAGCAACAACAGTGAGGACACACACATCCTTTTGACAAAACATGAAGATACAACTTGTATCGATCCACAACCACACAGGCATGTATTAACGTTAGGGGCCAACCAAGACTGGATCTTGGGACACTTCAGTGAAAATATAGTAAGAATGGGCCATCAACCACAACTCGAGGTTTGAAGAAGAGAACACATCAACTGTTGGCAATTTATACGCGACTGGGTAAGGTTACCACCATGACTGAGAGGAAACGAGTTAACCGACAATGATACAAAAACCCTCAATAATCAACCCAGAGCCATATTGCACCATTGTTTACTTATTATTCCACAGAGACCCATCATGAAACTACACCGACCAAGCAAACAACCAACGCGCCACTTAAAAATATCCATTCCTTTGCTTGCAATTCCAAACATTTTATAGTCATAATAGAGCCATAACACACATCTACACAGTCGAAAATATCAAGAACACGCAAAATCTAAGAATCACTGAGTCATCATTTGGTTCATACAACAGATAATACATCATGGATGGAGAGAAAAGAATCATACATGTGGGAAAAATGCTTAAATGGCGAGTTGGTCAAGCCTCCCTTCCAAAAACCTGAAAACACGGGGCTTCACAACCAACAGAGTGAAATTGCAACAATGGAGCAATGCTAGGGTGACGAGTGATAGGGAAAGTATGGAGTGATGTGCAATAAATGCACGTCACTTCCATCACCTGGCCCATTCAATTTGAAGTACGAGACAACCCAATAAGCATCACATTCACCAACAATTAGACCATATAACCAAAGCGTATTCAATTCCAAACCACCGTGAGATCTGAGACGATATCCATTGCACAATGCACCACCCAATATAGTTTACACGTTAACCCTTTCCATAACTCCAAGCAATAATACATATTAACAATGTTATATGCGCCTCCATTCAAATCTAATGGAATTTGCATAGTCCATTAACCAAACAAATAGCATAATAGTTAGGAATAACACTAGTATCCCTTAACTTTTCATTCAAAACTTGCATGTAATCCCTTTACATAGTTCCTTTCCTTTTGCCATACTTTAGAACCTTTTCATAGTTTTTTTTTTCTTTGTTTTGATCATGCTACCATTAAAATATCCCTTGCATATATGGTGCTTGGTAATTGATCATAAGAATTAGTAACAAGGTTATAACATAGCAACTGTAAATAACATGTTCCTAATAACCATAAACTGTTTTGTGTCGTAAAAATCATTCCACAATAATGCATTATCCACCTATCATCACGCCAAATGAAACAAAGACTGCATCGTAAAAAATGTAGGACTATGTAGGCAACATAAAAAACAACATCAAAACATGTGTAATATGTCTATGCTTGCACCTCTAGTCTACAAGGGGGTCCTACCTACCAATATTATATTATTAGCATAGTTAAATAACAACGCTTTAGCAATACTTTGCAGGTATAATTCATCGTTACGATTTTAATCGTCAACAAACTGGAGACTCCACAGGGAAATCCGTTTTCAACAGATTAAGAACTCAGAATGTCTGGTTTCGCAGACCAAGTAACATTAGATCAAGAAAATATAAACCAGAATGATTATGCAACAGGGGGAAGTGAGAGGATTTAATGGAAAAATGACTGGGAATTTGGGAATAACTCATAGAAAGTGTTAAGTATGAGGGGGTTTATCCCTGTAAGCATAATCATTCAACTAAAAATTGTTCTTGACTTCAAGGAGAAATTTTTTCTGAACTTTCTCTTTTGAATCTCGAGATGGATGAAGAAAAGGAAAGAAGAAGAGGGATACAACCAACTATCTCATAAAACAACAGTGGAAGCAGATAACAATTTCAATGGTGCCTTCAAGGGGAACATCATGACAGCTGTGTAATCTTGATTGTTATTGATTAACAATACTTTGTAGAAGCGTAGCTGTGGAAAAACTGATTCAACATTATATTTTGACAAGAAATGAAGTAAAAAAGAATAAAAAACAAGAAATGTCATAGCAGAAATGAAACAACAAAATTGAAATAAGCAAAAATGAAATGACAGAAAAAGAAATAGTAGAAATGGAAAACTAGAAATGTAAAAGAAGAAATGAAAAAGTATTAATGTGAAAGCAGAAATGAAAACTACTATAATACAGAAACATTCCAAACATCGTTAAACTCTTCAAGTTGGTTCCACATAATATTTTAAGTGGGAACCATTAGTGTTGTAGGAAAACAATTGCTCTTGTAAGTCCTTTAGAATGTAAGAATTTGCATCGAGGACAAAAACAATCTTAAAAGGACCCAACCATAATTTTTGAAACTTTGAATGCCTTCCTCTATCAACATGAGCTGAATCCCACAACAATACCTTCTCATTGACTTTAAATATGACAGCTTTGACACTCTTGTTGAAATATTTTTTAACAACCTGTTGTCTTCTCTTTATATTATTCAAGGCAAACGTCCTTTGGTCCTCTAAAGCCAAAAGTGCATTTATTCTTTGAGAAACATCAGAAGAATTCAATTCTTCGACCTGTAGCATTAACCTTAAGGAGGAAAGTTCCAACTTAGTAGGAAGAATGACTTCTTGACCATAAACAAGCTGGAAATGAGTGCAACCAGTGCTCACCTTGGTGGTAGTGCGATCTGCCCAAAGGGCGTAAGTGAGGAGAGTGTGCCATTGATGAGACTTATCTTCAATGAGACTTTTGACAATTCTAACCAGATTTGTATTGGTAGACTCAACTTGCCCATTATTTTGGGGATAATAAACTGATGAAGTAAAAATTTTAAACCCCAACTTAGCTAAAAATTGGGTCAACTTAGCAAAAATAAAAGAGGGGCCATTCTCTGTAATAATTTCCAAAGGAAGACCAAATCTAGAAAAAATATTATTTTCAAGGAAAGAAATCACTTGCTCATCTTTCGAATGTTTAAGCGGGACAACTTCAATCCATTTTGTAAAATAGTCTGTGGCTGCCAAGATAAAGACTTATCTTGCTGAAGACAAAGGATTAGTAGGACCAATAAAGTCCAAACCCCATTTTGAAAAAGGAAAGTCTGGGAGGACAGGTTGTAAAAGCATGAATGAAAGACGTTCTTTCCCAACAAATTTCTGTTACTTGTCACAAGATCTCAAAATAACATAAGAATCACGAAAGATTGAAGGCCAGTAGTATCATTTTCTAATAATCGTAAAAGCAGTGGTTTTAGCAGAAAAATGACCTCCTACATGAATAACAGAATTTGAATAACCATGAGTTTCTTGCAACAATTTATGTGTTTCCTCATTGTTTACACATCGAAGCAACATACCATTGACAAATATTCTAAACAAGAAGTCTCCTATAATGACATATCTAGTAGATTCGAGGCAGAGCCTTCTTCTTTGATGAGTGTCTAAGTTATCTGGACATCTTTGATTTTGCAAATAGTAAACCAAATTTTTATACCAAGGATGTTCAGACATAGGAAGGATTTGATTATCAATGTAGAACAATGTTGATAGAGAGCTATCATGTTCATCAATTTCTTCACTAGTTTCATCATGTTGAGCTAAGTGAAGGGCTAAGTCATGTCCCTTGATGGTGTTAGAAGTCACGATAGTTAAATCATGCTCTTGGATCTTGGCAAGCCAATGTGCAAGATTCCCTGAAAGATAAGTCAGTGAGAGCAAAAACTTGACAACGGGTAAAGGGACTTTTACTAATGTGTGCTTACCTAAGATGAAGTGGATAAACTTTTCAACACATTTAACAAGAGCGAAAACATGCTTTTCAATAAAAGAATATTTAAACTCATCATCAGACAAGCTTTGAATCAGGTAAGCCACTGGTTTTTCATTACCTTGGTCATCACATTGCATGAGGATAGCATAAACTGCTTCCTCTGTGGCATTAGTATATATCATAAATTCTTTCTCAAAATCCGGCTTTGCCAAAATCAGTGCGGCACTGATTGATTTCTTGATCCCTACAAAAGCATTTTCGACATTATTTGTCCAAGAAAAGGAACGATATTTCTTAAGAAGATTATGAATTGGCTTGACCATTATAACAAAATCAGGAACAAACCTACGGACAAAGTTAATAACACGCACGAAAGATTGAACCTCCTTCTTGGAAGTGGGAGCAGGCAGATTTAGGATAGCAACAATCCTTTCAGGATCAATGCTTATTCCTGAATCAGAGATAATGTGTCCAAGGAGCTTTCCCTTGGTAATGCCAAAAATAGACTTAGAAGGATTTAGAGAAATGCCAAATTTCCTGCATCACATGAGAACTCTTTTAAGATGACCAAAATGATCTGATCGATTTTTAGAATACACAGTTAAGTCATCAATATAGATATGAATAATCTTACCGATCAAATCATCAAAAATTATTTGCATAACTCTTTGAAAAGTGGCACCTGCGTTAGAAAATCCAAAAGGCATATGTTCGTAAGCAAAAGTGCCCCAACGAGTAATAAAAGTGGTTTTATATTTGTCTGCCTTTTTACCTTGATTTGATTGTAACCATAAAAACCGTCAAGTAAGGACATCATTTGTGACCCTGCAACTTGCTGCAAAATCATTTCCATATTAGGGAGAGGAAAGTGGTCTTTTATACTAGCCCTATTCAATGCGCGAAAATCTACAGATAATCTGATTTGATCAGTTGTTTTCCGAACGGGAACCAAATTGGAAACCCACTCAAAAGACTTAACCGGGAAAATGATCCCAACCTTCAAGAGTTTTTCCAATTCCTTTTGAATAGTTTCTTCCAGTGTAGGGTTAATGGGTCTTTGTTCTTTCCTAACTAGTTTTATGTCCTCCTTGATAGGAATGGCATGTTGTATAAGAGTAGGATCAAAACCATGAAGATCCTCATAAGACCAAGCAAAAACATATTAAAATTCACCAAGCAGCTTAGCGAACCTCAATTTTTCTTCATCAGGACATTGGGCACCTATTTTAACATTCTTTGGAGACTTAGGTGTTCCAATGTTCAAGGAAATGGTTTCACCTACTTTCCTTTTTGACTCCTCTTCTTTATGTTTTTCTTTGTTGCCTACATCACTCAATGAAAATGAACTTTCCAGAGGAGTTAAACCTTTAGGAATTTTGTTATCTTCCATCGATATAATTTCCTTAGGCTTATAAGGTTCATTTTGAATGAAAGCACAGATGCTCTCATCACTAGGAAATGCATTCCATGAATCTATGTTGTCAGGGATGTGCGGAAGATACAGAGATTGAAAGGTACAATCAAGTCTTCGTGGCAAAATTTGTCGAGTAGGAGAGGCTGCAAAAACAACTAACATGTCAGCCATTGAGTTCAATTCCCTTTTAACATGAGTGATGTTGAAAGATAGTAAGTTCGAGATAAGTGCCCAAACAGTTTGGGTGTAATGTTTCATTAACTTGTTTCTAGGAGAGTATATATTATGAATAAGGTTTACAACAAGTTCGAAATCCCCAAAAACTGTAAGGTGACCACAACCCAGATTATAGGCATTTTCAATGCCTAACAGTAACGCTTCAAATTTAGTGACATTGTTTTTGCAAACAAACTCTAACATATAGGAAAAGTTATGAATCTTACCCACAAGAGAGTACAAGATAATACCAGCTTTGTTTCCTTCATTGGAGCATGAACCATCGAAGTGCATATGCCACATCCCATCCTCTAAGTCGATTTGTTCCAAGGTAGTGTTTTCCTCATCTGCAAAGATGGAATACACTCCTAGGTCCTCCTCGATATAATTCACATTAGGTTGTGGGACATGTTAGCGATTATTTTTGTCATTTGGCGCAGAAGCACCCAGGGCTGTAGATTGCACACGAAATGCCCAAGCGCAGCACGGGAGAATCCCTGTTTTTCCAAGTAGCAGGTCAAGCGAGCGGGCAAAATGTCGTCAGCAGCATCCAAGCTCTATTTTGCAAAGCAAAACGACGGTCACCGGGTTTTCGGAGCTACCGAATTGCCCAAGGTTTAACGCAAAGGACAACTCTCATGTTTCAATCAGCAGGTTCGGATCATCCGATCTAACTGGGATAGGTGGCAGCCTGTCGGCATATCGCGGATCGGGGTTTCAGGGAACAGGGAGCCCTTAGCTCATTACACTTGGAAGTACCGATCAACGAAACGCCGAAAGCGCCTTTGGCGCTGAGCCCACGGTCTCATCCCTGGGTCATATCAAGCGAGCCTGCAAACGAGGGCGGCTCCCTTGTAAATATCGAATGCCCCCTCGTCTGTTCATCCTAAGGACGCGTGTCGCAAGATCTGGCCGTGTCGGCGTTTTGACGGTCAGAAGTTCGTAGGGTGAGAGTTTCATGTTGTTCAACATCGCTAAACCCTGAACCCCGATAGCGTCGAAAGCGTAGAAAGTGGGTCCCGCGGTATCACGAAGTGTTTTCAGCCGTCCATCCAGAGGGGACACCTGGCAGCAAGTAGAGCCACCTCGGCGCTTTGCCCATCGCGACTCCAACACGCAAAGGGCAGCTCCGTTATTTTTCGATGCGCGAGGTGCCGGGACAATCCCAGACCCGGGCCCACGGCATCGCTGGGAGAAGTAAGGACCGTCAAATCTAGAAGGATGCGTGGTTCCAGATTGAGCCATCTCGGCATATTGCTCATCGCGATTTCAATCAGCAAAGGTCAGCCCTTTCATATTCGCGAACGCCAAAAGCATATGGTCACAGCCCATGGTCACTTGGAGAGAGGAAGGAGCTGCATAAAGAAGGCCAAAGGCGCCAAGTTCAGTTGCAGAGGGGATCATCACGATCTCCAGGTGCCATCGGACCCGATCTTAATACTGTTTCTAGTATTGAAGTAAATGAAGTCAAGAGCAGGTGGTTGAAACCTCCTTTCGTTCATTAAATGAGGGGAATGGAGGGTCTGGGGAGCTGCCTGCTCGCAGAGGTCCTGCGTATCGATTCTCTCAACGAAGCCATGCCGAAGTCCTCGACTCGACAGAGAAGTCTGCGCACGCTAGCCGAGCACTTCATGGCTCAGCTACCCTCCTTACAGGAGCCATGCACAGTTAAGGTGGCATTTAAAGAAAGATATCAGTACGAGTTTGACTGAAGGGACATCAAGCCTTGAGTGACTGGGCACGCCTCTGTGAGGTGAATTTTCCTGAGTATATAAACTCAGGCTTTTGTATTTTGTAGGTATC
>JASDQU011176473.1:2243-26674 GCA_032191745.1 Picea mariana
AACGAGTGTCACAAGTAAGAAAAACTAGTTCCAACAGTGGAACGCACTTATGCTCAATGTAAGGAAATGCATGCAAGAGATGGAAACTTGGGGTGATGTTCCCTTCAGGGTATAGGGTGTCAAATTGCGAAGGATATAGACAAGGCTTTGCTTATTTGAGGATTCAAACTGCTTGGGCCATGGTTTATAATGCAAAGTGAGAACTGGCTAAAGGCTCAATACTGCAAGCAAGGGCATGAGATGCAATCACAATTTAATGCCAAAAAATGTCCTTTTTATATCTTTTAGTCTATTTGGTGTGAAAAAGGGGTAAACTTGTGCCAAATAGACGTCTTTTCAAATACAATTTACGAGTGTGAAAAAGACAAGTTCACTCGACGATCTTTTCCATTTTTGATAGCGAGTCGGAAAAGAGATTAACTAAGACTCATGATCTTTCAAATACAATTTTAACGAGTGTGAAAGGGACAAATCACTCAAAAATCTTTTCAATTTTTAGTAACGAGTTGGAAAAGAGCTTAACTAAGACTCGTGTTTTAGTCTAATCAACATGTAAAGGGGGAGGCCAAGGTTCCCAACCTGACCTTTTGTCGAAGGTCGATATCCTATGGATTGCTGACAAAAGCTTGGGAAAGCCCAAAGCCCTCCAAGTCGAGGAGGAGAAAGTGTTAACGGAGTACATAGTCTCTGTTATGGTTCGAATAATGTCTCTTAGTGGAACAGACATAGGTGGGGGTATGGGATGTCTTTTCAAGTCATCCCAGTCGAAGGATACCTTGTCAGAGTTTGGAGAGAGAGTATTCGGAGGAAGAATGAATCTCTCTTGTTCAGAAGGGGGAATACTTGGAATGTTGATGATGTGGCTGGAGGGTGCATCACTCTTTTCAGGGAGATTCAGTTTGACCATAAAAGGAACTGGCGTGGTCACTTATTCAATTATAGATTGAAGAGGATGCATGGTAACGAGGGCAGGAGACGCTTCACCCTCTGTGGAGGGGGTGAGGTCAGAGGAAAATCTCGGTGGTGAGACCACCGGGATCACTAAAGGTGAAGTGGTGTGATGAGGAATCATGGGTGTCTTGGAGTCCGAAGGGATTTTGGGTGAGCCCCATGCCTTTGGTATCTCAGCAGTCACTGGGCACAAGCAAGTAACATGGCTTCTTTCACAAGTATTGCAAATAAATTTAGGCTTACGTTTGAGACATTTGGGTTTCTCAATGGGACTGGTCAAGGAAAGAGAGTCGTCTTCTGTATGATGAATAGGAGTTGGAGACATGACACGGCTATGATCCGGGTTTAAAAGGATGGTGCCCCCAACATAATTGGTAGAGGTTGGAAGCGAGTTGTCGTCATGATTTGTAGAGGGTGTTGACTCATCTCCGATGTGACTAGAAGGGGTGGGCGATGGTGCATTGGTGTGGCTTACAGTGGTAGGGCTAGTGATATATTGCAGTATTTGAGTCCAAGGTCCTAGAAAAGATTGATTCTGAAACATTGCAGGCCAGAAAGGATCCTGGTATATTCCCTGTCCTAGCCCAGAAACATGGTGGTTTATGCCAAGGTGGTCTGAAGAGGTCTAGACGGGCATCATCACTGAGGTTTGGAAAGAGACTGAGGTAGGATAAGAATTATTCAAGTGAGGATATCTGTTGCCCCCTTGTGAGGGTGTCCCATAAGGAGGGTAGACCGAATTATAAAATTCATTCTCCCCATACGGAAGACCTGGGGGTACTTGAGGACCTGGTACAGAAAAACTGTTTAAAGGGACCGACATGGCAGATGAAAGATACATGGGTGGGGTGTAATAAGCACCCATCTGAGCACTGGATCCTGAAAGAGCATAGCTAGGATTGGATCCATAAGGTGGAAGGTTCTAACCTCCCATGGGAAAATGATTCATATCAAATGAAGAAGTGGGCATGGGAGCGATGGTACCCCCGGATCTAATGCTAGGATTCATATAAGTAGGCCATGGAGGGGGTTGCACGTGGGAAGGCATATCAATAGAAAAATGACTAGAGACCCAAGGTGTGGATTGAGTGTTGTAACCGTGCATACCATTGTAAAAAACAGAAGGGTCTTCCCCCATGAAATGAGGAGGCATCATGGGGGGGGGTAGCAGTGAATGGAGGAGTAAAAGGCACTCTGCTATCCATGATAATGAAACCAAAAACTAGAGTCCTAGGGTCAACTAGTAATCAAAGAGCATACCAAAAATTCAAACAACCAATATGCATGCAAACGGGCTAAAGTGGCTGAGTGGCCTCCCTCACTAAAGAAGGTATGCCTCGTCCAAGAGGGTCCTGAGACTCCCTGCTAAAGTTTGGACGTAGCAGAATCAATTATAAGGGCCCTTGTAGGCTTAAAAACCAGTCGGTTAGACCCCCCTAGAGAGGTAATCCTCCATAAAGGTTGTTTGTAGTCTGACCCCTATCTGATTCAGGATACAAGAAGAATAACCCCTGCAAGTAACCTATGAGAAACCTAAGACAGGAAACTAATAAACCATTGTATAACCGATGCATAGGTGAGCAGTTGTAAGCTCGGATCAGCGTATGGGCAGGGTAGCAAATCCTGAAACCTTGAAAGCACCACCTCTCACAGAGGTATGGGCACTAGCAAGATCCCCAAATACGAATAAATCCACAGAAATATCTTTGACGTTAGGTGAGTATCCAAAGGGTATCCCTTCAACTAACTTTGCGCGACCTCATGATCAACTCCGGTGTGAGCGGAGCCTCCTAATATTACCAATTATACAATGGATTTCTCACCTCCCTGTCTCAGACACATAAGTTGATTTAATTTCCTTGGAGAAGTTTACTCACAAAATCCTATTCCAAGGCACTAAATCCTAGGCTAGTTTATGCACGCTAAAAATAAAATCGTGACTAATCAATTTTAGTTTAAAGTGTAAATTTTATTGGTCATGATTACTCAAAGAGGTATGGAAATGAAACTCATGGTGTTATGACTCTGCATGAAAATAAAAATAGATATAATGCAAAGCCTAACCTTAACTTTTTAGTGAATGATATGCTAAATAAAAACCGTGCAATCTTAACTCTGCAACTCAGAAGTAAAATGCAATCTTTCTCTAAATGTGCTAAGCTAATGATAAAGGTTCAAAGATAAAGATACCAACCAATGAAAAAATGACTAGTTTTTTGTATTTTCAATAAAAAAGAAAATGCATGGACTGATAAGCGACTTAATATATAACTTCTACTGTGTATAAAAGAAAACACTTGAGAAAAATACCAAGCATCTAAGCAGACAACCTAACTACCAAGGACAAATAAAAAATGGAAAACAAAGACAAAGATGCCACCCAAAAATTCAACTCCAAAAATGTTTCCTGTCATCCCAGATAATCTCAACAAGTACCACAGAGACCTAAGAAGGCTCAGTGATTCTCAAAACCTACCCAACAGTCACTAAACCAAGAAAACAAGCAAGGGGGAAGTGGTATACACTCTTGTTCAAGAGAAAAGGGTGTATATACGCCTCTTGTAGTGGGACAACAAGCGTATATACGCGGATGTCAGGGAAAAAAGGGCGTATATCTTTTAAAACAAGGCTAGGCAAAGTTAAAAGGCTGAAAACTCAGACCCAGAGTGAACAAACTCTATCCAACTATGATACGAAAAGAAATACAAAGGCAAAAGAGCAATGTAAGAAGGAAAAATACTTCAACCCTTAGAAGGAAGATCTGTCCCCAGTGGAGTCGCCAATTCTGTTACAAGGGAAAAACTCTCTATGGCCAAGGGTAAAACACAACAGACAGGTATGACTGCAGAAATCAACTCAATTCCAACATGTGCTATATAAACTAATTTGCAATACGAGGAAGAAGCCTACCTCGATCCAATCGTTTGATGTCGTTCCACCGTTGAGCACTTTGACCTAAAGCTTTACACCTGGAAGAAGTTCTCAACAAACAAGCGATGCAAGTATATAGTGACAGTATATAAAATGAGTTATCACATCAAATAGCACAATCCATTAATAAACATTACAAACATGCCCATGGATAATAATCATATATTTTCAAGATATCGATAGGACAGGAAAGGAGTATTTCTATTAATAATTGATCAACAGAAGTATCAATGTTACAGACTTCCGTGTCATCACGATTCAAAACCGAGAAACCAAGTTCCTTCCAAATGGGTCTCCACCACTTCAATCCTCCACCAAAGGCAAGCTCATAGTAAAGAGGTAATGAGGTCCTCTCGACAATAAGGAAAGAGCTTGGGGGATGAACACTATGTTCAGACTTGAGGGACAAAGGGATGCAGACTTAATATGAATTAATTTCTCTAGAGTAACTTTGCTCTCAAAGTTGAATGCTTTCTCTCTCTTTTTCCATAGCTCGAAACTGTGCTCTTATAGCCTCCAGAATTCAACTGAAGGGCGGAGTCAGAATGTTTCCAGTATATGGAAGGCCAAAGATCAGAGATCATTTGTCGTGACATGGAAACCTGACCTCATTTTGTATTTTTTGGCACAAATCCCGATATATGTGAACTGTAGTGGAGTAGAAAGCGTATACGCACCTTACAAAGCAGTTAGGAAGCGTATATGTGGAAAAATATATAATTTTGGCTCTGGATTTATCAAAAAGGGGGTTGATAAGTCTGCATAAGGAAATGGAAAAAGGCCCTCTGTGCAAGATAGAAATGGTGAGGCAAATCTTGATATATATATATATATGGTGCATTTTTTTCTGTTCATATTGATGTTCTTAATTTATATGTTGGTGTTGATGTGTATATTACTAGGTCATGTTAGATAAGTTTGTTAAATGTGTTTGATAGATGTGTATGTTAAATGATGCTTGTTAGATATGTGTGATGATGATGTTAGACAATGCTTGTGTTTTGTTAGATGTGATCACAATGATGATTCCCTATTAGAATATTAGATCTATGTGCTAGCTAATTAATGATGTTTATATGTGCTAGAGGTATACATAATTAGATGATGTTAGCGAATTTAAATGTGTATTTTAGATGATGTTTATGTTTCTTAGATTTTTATCATCATGATGTTTATTTTTATTAAATAATATTTGTTATAAATCATGTATTGCTGAACTTATATCAAAATTTTATATATGAAACATAAATGCATAATTTAAATAAAAAATGCAAAGATATTTTTATAAATTACAAAGTTCAATATGGTTGAATCTATAATTGTAAAATTACCATAAACATTTTTCTATTGCATAGATAGTTCATACATATTCATTCTAACTAAATTATTTTTCAAAAAACAAATTACATATTAATAAATGTTATTTTCCGTTCTACTAATTACTCTTTTTGAATAGACTCTTCTACACTAAAAGAGGTTATTATAAAAAGTTATGATCCCCAATGATAAGCATTCTACTGGCCCTAAAATTTTATGGATGCAAATCTTCCTATTTTTATTTTTGTCATTATTTCAAATTTTAAATTACTTCATTAATTGTGGTTTTACTCAACATTGGGGGCATAATTTTATAAATATTCTCAAAAACAATTATAAAAGTATGTAAACTAACAAAAACTTTATCTAAAAACCAAATTATCACAAAATCATGTTAGAAATTTAGTTTTTAAATTATAAACCATATTTTTTGTTATTCTTTTAAATCTACAAAATACATGAACATAAACTCAGTTTTTGAATCATCATGTTAACATATCATAAAAAAGGTTGTACTATTAAACATGTATATCAACCATATTATTACTTCTAATATCAACATAGATTATTAGGATAAATAAGAAACTATGTAAATTAAAATATTACCATTCAATATCTAAACATGTTTTCAGCATCATAAAACTTTATGTGGAGAAAGTAGAATTTCATATCCGATTAAAAGTTCAACTAGTTTAACATTTTTCAGGATTTCACAATTGGAAATACTTAGTTTTAAGGTAAAATACCTTTGCGAATCTTACCAATTATATCAAATACCAACTATAAAATCTTTGACGAAATGTTTCTAAAAGTATGTTGTTACGACTTTATCATGAAAATAATTCTTAAAATTTTATATAATTAAACATGCAATGACATACAAAAATATTCAAATAACAATATAAAATTCTATTCCAATCAATCGTTCCATGCAATCACAAATAATTTGAAACAAAAACAGATTACACATCAAACTGATCATTAACCAACTAAAATTGTTCAAAGATTTGTTATAATTACCTTTCCACTTCCTCTATGAGAAGATGAATAAAAAACTATATAATTAGCGAAATAAAGATAACAAAAATATGCCCAAAGGGGTTGGATCCAATGGTGGAAAGCGAGGAGTTTTTCACCGTTGGGAAAGGTTCAATTCTCGTGAGAGCTTTACCTAGAGCCATGGGGGCACCTTGAGGTAGTGGTCAAACGTGTGGTTGCACCTAAAGATACTATATTAAATGGCATCGTGACTCATGTACACATAAGTGGATCAAAGCCCACCCCCATGTCCTTCACATTTAAGCCCGCAAGGGTGTAGAACGATTGGCAAGTGTCGTGTAAATGGAAGGAAATATGTAAAAAGAGGTCTCAAGGTCGATTCTCACCTCGATTTACTTGTGCTCCATTCTTGCGGGCTGCATGGAAGCACCTGGGGGTATAGTGGTAGTGGATAGGTATCGATCCCGTGTCACGTGAGTACGAGAACAGAGGGTTTTCGATTCCCCAGTACAAAAAAAATAAATAACAAAAAGATACAACAACAATATTAATGATGAAATAAAACATGTACCTATCACTCTGTATTGTCATCACCCTCATTATCGTCCTCTCTTGGCATGATAACATTTTTGTTGTAAAAAATATGTTGTGATCTATGGTTGTGTTTTAATATGAACCACCAATCCCTATCCAACACATCTGGGTAAAAAACCCTTGGTTACAGTGTTTCGGGAAAACATAAGGCTCCTTAGCTTCATTCCAGATCTTTCTAGAGTTGATACATATCATCCCACTATCACGATATTCCTTTACATTATTCTGATGAAAGGTGTCCCACCACTTGCACCTAAAAATAACACATTGGAAAGAATAGAAGTCCACTCGAACGATCTCTTGTATATTTCCAACATAACCTAACTTCCCTCGTATTAGGTTTTCATCGCGGTGTCTAGCACGAATAGATTGGTCAAACTTGACTCCCACTCCACAGTATTATGTCATGTGTCTATCACTGGCATCCTCTATGCGGAAATGATGTCCATATGCCCACATATATGGGAACAAATGCACCTATAAAAAAGTGAAAAAATAGCAGTGGCAGGTGTATAATAATCCAAACAATAAAATATAAAATATAGATGTTACAATTCAAAGGTGCATTATGAAGTTAAAAATGTACACAAAGAGATTATTACTGAGTTACTACACCCAATCCCTATGTTTGGTGCATCCTCTTCAGCACGTGGGTAACAACCGGATGCACCGTATTTCTCGTTGACTTGGTCAACAACCCAATTGTTGGGGCATATCATTGGAATATTTTCTTTTAAATGATTAGGATAAGGCATGATTCTATCATTCAACCATCTAAATTATTTCCTCTCACTATCCCATTTCCTCTTATTTTGTTTGTACAACGCAACCCATGGTTGTGTTTCCTCCTAATTGTAAAGAATGAATTTATTGATGGCATCAATTTCTGAATTCATTGATGTATATATATTCACAAAATCAAACCGACATACAATATATATCAGATAAAATATACATTATGAATTTTAGTGTGATTAGTTACTATGTAGAAATTTGACAAACGATAAGTCACTTACTCTTTATCAATCACATTTTTCCTTTCATTTGGAGAAGCTCCCTTTATATTTTGTCTTCATCCCTTTCATTGTCCCAAATCACCACACCTGTTGTGTTGTTGATATGCTTGATGTACTCACTAGAATAATAGAAAGACTCATATGATATGTACCCCTCTACCATAGACCCCTCGAGTTTTTCCCTTTGTCGAAAAAATCCTTTCAATTTCTTCATCTACCTCTCTAAGAAGAACACCCAATGATAGGAGACCACTCTGACTAATTCAACCTCATCTACTAGGTTAATTATAAGATGAACCTACAAGTCCATGAAACTCATTGGCAGTTCCTTCTCAAACATACAAACAATCTCAGCTATCTCTTGACGCCACCATGGAATTCTAGCCATATGAATCATGGTTCACACACCCACGCATGAGCAAAGGATAATGACAATACAAAATAAACACATAAAAATTTAATTATGTTTTATCCCATGGCATGAATTAAAGCAAATAATAAAATCATGTTTTTGACATATGTATTCTTATAAGGTTCAAATGGTCATGTGATTTTAATCCCGAAAAATGGTCTTCCACAGTGAAGTTGCACCATAGTGAAGACCCATATAAATAAGGAACCTTCACACCCAATATAACTTCCTTTTCCAAATAAAGATAAACTTTCTTCTAAATCCATGGGACATTGCATTCTTTGAAAGACCAATATGGACCAACCTCTCCTCTACTTTGTTTTCTTGGACAATGTTTCTTTTTAGTTTTTGAAGAAATAAGATATCTTCTAACAACTAACGTGTCACTTTATTTTGATGATACGTGCCTTCATAAAGAATATGAAACATTTTAAATATATGCATGGGATCTAATAAGTGGGAAATCTTAAGATGCTCCCAATATGGGAGCTCATAAAAGACAAATTTCATTTTCATCCCAATGGAAAATTTATCAACATAGGTGTTGAAGAACTATGGATCATCGAACATAGGCTCCCCATTTGAATTGAAAATGTATTTAATCTCCTTCTCCTTCTCTCTCTCATATGCTCTAAACCATTATATTGGTGTCATTATTCTAGGCCTTTGGGTTCTCTCTAGTTGACCATTGAAAAAAGATGTTCATCTTCTATAAGGGTGTTTTTATGGGAGGAATACCCTGGAGAAGTCCTACAATGGATTTCACAGGAGGTTGGACCACCTAGTCTTCAGAAAAGGTCCACAACATTTCCATCCATAATAACATTTTGTTACAAGACCTATGAAATTATTAATGTATACAGAGCATGTTAGCATCGAAGATCAGAACAATCACAGTGAATTAAATATGCCAAAAAGTATTGTTACATATATAAACAAATCAATAAACATGTAATTTACCAAAGCAAACTCCTAATCTTGGATAATCATGTGTGGCGTAATCACATATGACATACAATGTAAAAATCCTGTTTGTTTCTATGGGTCTTGATACATCGTATACATGTATCCCTTCCCATAATTCCTTCAATTCATATACCAATGGTTGTAGGTAGACATCCATTCCCCATTTGAATTGAAAATGTATTTAATCTCCTTCTCCTTCTCTCTCTCATATGCTCTAAACCATTATATTGGTGTCATTATTCTAGGCCTTTGGGTTCTCTCTAGTTGACCATTGAAAAAAGATGTTCATCTTCTATAAGGGTGTTTTTATGGGAGGAATACCCTGGAGAAGTCCTACAATGGATTTCACAGGAGGTTGGACCACCTAGTCTTCAGAAAAGGTCCACAACATTTCCATCCATAATAACATTTTGTTACAAGACCTATGAAATTATTAATGTATACAGAGCATGTTAGCATCGAAGATCAGAACAATCACAGTGAATTAAATATGCCAAAAAGTATTGTTACATATATAAACAAATCAATAAACATGTAATTTACCAAAGCAAACTCCTAATCTTGGATAATCATGTGTGGCGTAATCACATATGACATACAATGTAAAAATCCTGTTTGTTTCTATGGGTCTTGATACATCGTATACATGTATCCCTTCCCATAATTCCTTCAATTCATATACCAATGGTTGTAGGTAGACATCCATATTATTCACTTGTCTTCTACCAAGGACTATAAGACCCAACATAATATGTTCATTCTTCATGGAAAACCATGGGGGGATATTGTTATTGATTACTACTATAGGTCAAATAGAATAGTTGGTGTTTTGAAGGGAATATGGGTTGATTGCATCCATGGCTATGTTGAGTCAAAGACTTCATACTTCATCCTTGAATTTTTCAGGCTATGTATCCTCTATATGCTTCATGGCTATTAAATTTGTTGGGACTCTCATAACTCTCGACTCACTTCTGTGCGAGGCATGTCATCCCTGCAATATAGCTAATTATTTGCAATGAAAGAGGCTTTGAGTCCTTGGTATTATAGGCATGTGCCTCAATATATTATGAGGAAGACCATGTGATTTACCATTTTTATTTGATTTATGATATCTGTCATGCCCACATTTTAGACATATATCTTTGTCTGCATATTCTCCTCTATATATAATACAATCATTCATACATGCATGATATGATATGTACTCAACACCCAATATTTTCAACATCCTCTTTGCCTCTTCACAACTACTGAGAAAGACATTATCACTCAGAAGAACCTTATCTTTGAATAACCTGCAGTTAGTGGAAAATAGAAATGTACAATGCCATCTAATGTTCATAAAATCGATTGTTTTTAACGTTTATTGTGTGACAATATTTATCAAAATATAAGCGACTTAATGATGGTCAATTACCTCAATATTTCTGAGAAACATACATTTGACATGCCAAACTTTGCTTTCAAGTTGTACAGTAACATTGTTGTCCCCAAATGGGTATACTTTTACTATGTAGCTCCAAAGAGAGGGGTGGTGGAAGAAA
This sequence comes from Picea mariana, assembly GCA_032191745.1. NCBI lineage: Eukaryota > Viridiplantae > Streptophyta > Pinopsida > Pinales > Pinaceae > Picea > Picea mariana. The sequence continues at coordinate 12,977 of JASDQU011176473.1, forward strand.
AATCCAGGCTTTTGAAAAAGGTATCAGTGATATGAGAATCATCCCCTCGCTCATCATTATGGAATGCATCTAACAACATTGTCTCCATGGAATTTGTATCCCGTAAATAATCATCCATACCGACATCTATTCCATTGACTCCATTGCCAACTTGTGAAGAACTACTATTTTTGTATTCATTCTTAATTGGTGAATCTAGACGTAGTGGGAATTGAATAGGTGGTTGATTCAACCATTCTTGGTATTCTTCCTCTTCGATTTATGCTCTTATTGCAGCCTTCTCTCGATTTTACATTGTAATGGGGTGCAACGGAATATGATAGGTAGGTCGCTCATCATCAAAATCCTAATTTCAAAAATATTGAACATTAGTACATCGATGATATTAGTAGGCACAATTAAAATGGTTTGTTCAAATTACATTATACCAAACAATTATTACCATCAATGATTCAGGATTGTGGCTGGAAGATGTCATGTTACAATTGGCAGAGTAAAGCGGTTTCCCATTTTCATCTACAAACTTCTTGCGAAATGTTTCTCCTGATAAGAGATTCCAACATTTTTGAATTGGTGGAATAGTTTATGCATCTGAACTCAATTCTGAATCAGGATCCTATAAATTTGGATATATTTTTATTCAGATTGGCATGGATAAAAAACGAAATTCAATTAGATAATCGAAATATAAATAAAATCTGAACTTGATGTACATGAAAAGGGATAACTTCATGATGGACTTTGAACAATATGGAACAGGTTGTAATTTGAAGAATTGGCCAATTGATATTATAAAATTTTCTCCTTGCATTTGAGTAAAATCAACAATATTTTTTTAAGAATAAGGCGACTTTAAGCAGAAAATGCATACTATGAAGTACTGCAATTCATGTAGATGCATCCTAAAAGATAATTTAAGATGAATATATTATTTTTTTGTGAAAATAAAAATTTAGATAATTTTTAAAGCATAATGGTGCATTTATTTAAACCAAATGCACAAGTGCGTCTATAAACAATATAAAACACTGAGGTGTTTAATGATGAACCACATCATTTCTCATGAATTCAAATAAATAAAAAAGAATTATATGATATCGGTGCTCCAAAACATTTTAGTGCATTGGTGTGTTTTATCAACAAATGCATCAGTGTGTTATATTAATAAACACACTAGGGTTTCATAAAAAATAAAAAGGAAAAAGCGTGACTTTGTTTTTTTACAATTGAAAAATTAGCGGGAATTTAAAATATAATTTCATAATGTTCTTTAAATAGTAAAAAGATATTCATTGTTTCATTATTTTACCAAAATTTACTGGGGGAATATTTGCGAGACATACTGAAGAGCACTATGGAGCATCAGAATACTTTGGAAAAACATAATTATTCAGAAAAATAGAATTTGAAGGTTATGGTGATTCATTTAAAACCCTTTTCATAAAGTCCTTTAAATAATATTAAGTTATTCACTATTTTATTATTTTTCCAAAATTTACAGGGGGGAGATTTGTAAGAGAGGCATAACGTGAAGCACTATGGAGTAGAGGATCAATACATTGGAATAATAGACTTATTCAGAAAATTAGAATTTGAGGGGTACGATGATTCATTCAAGAGAATTTTGGAGCAACAAATTATTCTGAAGATCAGAATTTGAAGGGTTTTCTGATTCGCTCAAAACCTTGCATAGTAAAAATTTTAAATTTTACTATTGATTTTAATAATAATTTTGTTTACAATTTGCATCTTTATTTAGATTTAATTAAAATTCAGGAAAAAAAAAAACATACTTACCTTAAAGCCTTGCTTCTTCTTTCTTATGTGACTGCAAAATTTCACCTTAGGTTTTATCTCCCTCTATCACTTCACAATTACGGATTCTCATTTTAGGCATTTTAGATTTAATGGGTTTGTGTTTCCATATAAAAAGTGTTTGACATGTGATGAAAGGGGATCACTTATTGCATCAGATCCAAACCCTATTAGCCCTGTCACACTTTTTTTTAAATGGTTTCGGGTTATCGATGTGTCTATTTGAATATAATGCATCAATGAACTTACAGATAAAGCACACTGGAAATGCTGCAACATAAAAAAAATTAAAAATCGTTCATCAGTGTGATTTTATTTTTTCATGGTATTTTTTATTTTCGTTTTTTACTCTATGAGCGGTGTTGTTAATGATACATATTGCACCGTTGTAATTTAAAGTATTTTTAAAATATTTATTTTTTGATATTAGTCTGTTTCATATATGGAATGCACGAGTTCTTTAATCTTATTGAAGCACATAGGAAACCAATTTTTTTTGTTTTAGCTGAAAATTATGTAATTTGTTTATAAAATATATTTAATAGCTTGTGTATTGAATGGTACAAGTTGTATATTGATAAAAAAAAATGTGTGAGAATAGTTTAAGTATCAAAATTTGTGATTAACACAATGATAACACATCCAAAAAAGAAAAAAAGACAAGTTCTTTGTAAATTCTATACAAAATTAATATGTTAAAAAGACAAGTTCTTTGTAAATTCTATACAAAATCAATATGTTAAAAAGACAAGTTCTTTGTAAATTCTATACAAAATTAATATGTTTGAACTATATGTAAGTTTAACTAATATATATTGGTTAGTGTGTGTCCTGCAGATTCATAAAATGAGTAAGCTCGATAATATTCTTTGTGATCTAAGTGCAGAAGAGCGTAAAAGCTTGATGGAAAAATTGCAAAAGGATGAATCAGGTGAATAAAAAAATTCTATTCAATATGAGTTCTTTTTTAATTTTCATTAATAATATACTTAAAAATATTAGATAACATGTTTCAAACAATCTATTAATTCGCATATGTTTAATGTTCTACGCGGATCAACAACGAAGGATCATAATGTCATCCTAAGAAAATAAAAATTATAGAAGATGTAAATGATGATGAATTCGTCCTTAGCTCATCTGGAGTGGTGTTGGAGGTTAATGAAATGGGGAAATGTTTTTACAAAACTATGAGGGATATAGTGGAATGAATGTATAGATGTAATTTCCACTTAAAATATAAAAATAAATCCAATGATTCCAATAACCAGGTTATATCTAAACTATAGGAAGCGTTTCTAGAGTAATGGTCAATGAGACTTGTCAGAATTGCAATAGAAAAAACATACAACAACAAAAAATAATAATTCAAAAAATGATATTCCTAAATATTCTTTTCTAGAATATGTATATATATATATATATATATATATATATATATATATATATATATATATATATATATATATTAACAAAAATTGTTGGACGGTTTTTATATTAAAAATATAGCAACAAAATTTCAAAACAATACATGTGACAGGGTGTGAAAACCTATATTGCTTCCAAAAAAGATTAATTGTTTATAGAGGCCTAAGAAAATTATATCATCTTGTCCATATGAGTTGCAGTTCTGTCATGTAAAAATGGTGATATACACATTTAAAACAACAAAAATTTACATTTCATATAAGACCTGATTAATAGTTTTGAGGATTCCCTGAATCTTCCTGATGTTCCACCTGTCTAGCTTCTAGATTCGCCTCTGTTGAGTTCTCCTCTTCATAGTAGCGGTCTGGGTTCTCCTCTACATAGTGGCGATCTACAAATCCTATATCTGTGGGAACTACATGATGATATTTCATGGTTATAGAGTTAAAAGAAGAGGGGAGTTGAGACTCTCTAGTGCTAGCTGAGATTGTTGGTTGCTGAGGATTTCCCAATTCTTGGGTGAAAACCCCAAGCCGTCTTGTATTTCTATTAACTCCCCTTTAAACTATCTCCAGTTCTTGGTTATGGAATATTTCTTACTGCTGCAACTATGTCTGAAGTCCTTCCAAATCCTCATGAATCCCCTTATTTTCACGTTAAAGTTCTCAATGTCGTGTGTCTGTATGCTCCTCCATCCTCCTGCAGTCTGTTCAGAGTGCTCAAAACTTCTCTTGGAGCTCTTCTAAGATGTAATTCGGGAAATAGCATGGTGCTCTTGACCTCCGCCACATGTTGGTGTGAAGGTTCAGGAGTAGAGAATGAGAGCAAGCACTAAGAAAACAGGTTAAGAAGAGACTTAAAGAGAGAAGGGCATGGATGGAAAGAACAGAGGAGAAAAACCAACCTGGGTGAAGGATGAGCGATCTAAGGATCCAAACGAATAAGTTGAGAGAAATCTGTAGTATCCATGAGTGTTTAAACAGAAAAGTTAAAACCATTGAAGGCAATGGGAGCCATTATTGTCCACAAGAAGAAGTGAATTCATGCGGGATGAGAGGACAGAGGTGATAGCATAGGCTTGTGGTTGGTTGTCAAGGAAAGCAGGCAAGGATCCGCATATATGAGGGCAAGTGAAAGCAGAGTGGCAAAGGACATAGGGAGGGTGATATAAGGCACGTGGATTATGAAAGGGGGTCGTGTGCCAAGGGGAGTGGGGGCCCAATCAAGAAAGGGGAAGGGGAGGGGGGAGGAGGGATTCGAGGGTGAGGGTGAGGAAGGCTAGAGGGAGGTGGGGTTAGGGTAGAGAGAGAGGGATAATTGAAGTAGTTATTAATTGTGGGTGGGAGAAATATTGAAGAGGCACATTTAAGGCAGTTAGTCATAAGAGAAGACGTGGTTGATGATTAGACATCTATGTTCTAGAACTTTTGTCGCTTTAGCTAGGTTATCTTCCTTGGTGATATGAGCAGGAAGAGTATGGAAGAAGAATAAGATAGTGATGTGATGCTTCAAGGTATTTATTCGTGAGCTGAGGCCATTGGGTGGGTGATTTGCTGAGGTTGAGAGACCCCGAAGCTCCTTTATAACTATTCCAGAGTCCCCTATCACTGTTAGAGTTTGGATACTTCTCTCATGAGCTAGTTTTATCCCCATGTAAGTTGCTAGGGTCTCTTCTCTCTTGTTGGTTGTTTTCCCCAAACCCTAGAAAAAATCAGCTATTTTTTGTCCATCAGAATCATAGATGACTCCCCCCACACCTACCACCCCTGTATATATTACTATAAACAATTCCTTTACTAATATCAACTTTATTATATTTACTTTTCATATATCAATATAAAAATAGTTTATTGTCATGTTACTTTTTTCAGGAAGATTATGAAAATCCCAAAGGATCAACGAGATGATATCTGAAATATGCCAGTAGGAATGTCCAAAAAAGTGTACAAGGAGATGATCAAAGAAATGGACATAATTGCATCGCAGGAGGAGCCATATCAATAACAACGTGCTTAAAATGTATGAAATAGTTGAATTTTTCTATTAGATACATATAAATAAATAATTTAGCATTAGATATTAATTTTCAAGTATTTTCTTACAGAAAAGAAAACAAAATGGAACCCATTCAGGGCATAAAACAGGATGACAAGGAAGAAAAGGGATTATAGAAAAGTTTATGAGTAATTATTATTTTCTTATAACATTAACTTAAGATTTCATTTTTGTATATTTTAAGTTGTTTTACAAAAACCATCCTTGAATGTCTTCAAATAGGTGCTAACATACAAAGAAGAGCCATCTGAAGAATTGATTGACATTGGGTTAAGTAAGGGTTGTGAGTATATGTTGGCTTATCAAAAATTAATTGTGCAATTTGTGAGTATCTATGGTGTTTTACTTCTCTCATTTAATAATTAATGGAACATAAAAAATCCTTTATATTAAATCTATGATTTATTATGGTGTATAAAACTTGCAGGAAACAAAGTATGGAAATGTGCCAACAGAAGAGTTGTTGAGAGAAGGAATGAGATTTGATTTTGAAAGAATGTGTATCATTCATGACTCAATTATTTCTATGGTACACCGTTTTTCAATTTACATTCATGTGTATTATTTATTTCAATTTTCATTATTCTAACCAATGTAGATACACTCATTATACTTTATTTTTATTTTTGTAGATGGAACTTGAAGAACAAGAAAACAATCGAGGCAATCAACAAAACATTTGACCAAATAACCCAAGTCATGGAAGCATCTCGAGCACTGGAAACAATTCCAATGAAGAATGATGATCAATATATTTGGATATCAATGCAAGGTATTATATTTTTTGAAATAATTGTCTGTGAAAATCAGACATTTTTTTTAATGTAATGGACATAGTGTCTGAATTGAAAGACAATGGGTTACCAATAAGTGTCCCATTTTGTATGACAAAGACCCTCTTATTCATATATCATAAAATACATTTTACTTTATTCTGTTGTGTTTCCAACGTCGTTGTGAAATGTTACATCATTAATTAAATATATGGATGATTAAATATTATAATGAAGAGATGCAAAATATGATGATACAACAAATTAATCCAAACATCATATCCAAATGCACTACTCAAAATTTAATGAATACTATTATAAGATATATTTCAATTTTTTTATGAACAATGGAATTAAAAAATAACAATAATTGCACTACCACAGGTCGATGTTTCTAAAAAGAGAAAGTCAAAATCAATGTGTTTAATGATAAAAAGAATCGATGCGGTTAATTATTAAAAGCATCGGTGTTGTAATGGAATGCGCACTGGTGCTAATATATAATGAACCAGAACCGATCGTAATAATATTTTAAAAACAACAATTATAATAATAAATAATGTCCTTCCGGTGCGTTTAATTACAAAAGCACACAGTGCTTTTGTATCATACTTTCACATCGATGCATTCTAAATTTCATGCACTAGTTGGGTTTGTCTTGTAACTCATCGGTGCATGGTATCATATATTCGACCAATGAATTATTGTTATTAAAGCACCGATGTGTTATGATTTATAAGAGAATCAGTGCCTCATTTTTTTTTGACATCACTGATGCTTTCTATGAAATGTAAGCACCGATGCTTTAAGTTTGAGAATACATCAACGCATGGTATCATAGATTCGACCATTGTGTTGTTATTAAATAATCGTTGTGTTATTATTTATAAACACATTTGTGCCCCAATATTTTAGGACTTCCCCAGTGATTTCTGTGAAATGTAAGCACCAGTGCTTTATGTTTGAGAATGCACCGGTGCGTGTACACCATGAAGCACACTGCCTAGAAAAACATCCGCTAAAACCTCCTCCCACCCATAATTTTTTAGTTATAATGATTTTTTGTTATAATCTCCAATTAAACATCCACTACCAAAAATGAATGTTTTCGTGGAGGATTTTTTGACAATTGTTTGCCAATTTTGTAACACCAAAAACTTTCACCATAACCTCTGCTCCAAGTTATTTTCCTTGTAGTGTGCCCATTGTAGTTGTACAGGAAGATTCCTCCCATGCTCAAACCAAGGATGATTGAGAAGATAAATTTTTTGAATGAATCCAACACATCCAACAACAAGTTCATGACATTTTACAAAAAATCCAACACCAATTACAACTAGGACCACCATCAAAATCGGGTACCACACAAGTTTCAGGTGGGAGATAAGGTATGGTTGCATTTGTAGAAATAGAACCTCATAGGACCCCATTAGAAGCCTCTCCCAAGATGATACGGGCCTTATACCATCATTAAGACTGTGTGTCAGACTTATTTTGAGTTAAGTATTCCCCATTTCCTTGGCTTGCATCACGTATTTTATGTGGAACTTATTTGAACATATTTTCCACCTCTCTTAGCCACTTCATAAATGGTTGAGCACTTGGTCCCTGTTGAGACCCAAAATTGACATCCCCATTACTCTATTATACTCTTCACCTATACCTTTTTGGCCTGCCTAAAGCTTGAGTGAATGACAAGAACGCTACCATTTGCCAGTAATAAGGTCATAAGTTAAAGTATGGTTAATTCATGCATTTTGTGGTTTATAGAGTTAGGGAATTAAATATTTCATGTACTAATGCTGCAATTTTTCATATCTAAATCTTTGACCTCTAGATATCCAACGTTCCTGTACCAGTTCAGCTATCCGGTACCTGCGGACCAAGACTGTTGTTGTCCGAATCCGATAACAAACGCATCCGGTACCATCTATCTGTTGTGATCCGGTACCAACGGCCACGCACTGTCATGATCTGGTACCACCTTTTGCGCACTGTCATGATCCAGTACCATCTACCTGTTACGATCTGGTACTAATATGGAAGAGCCTAATACACTAAATTAAGTTCCAAATCTCACCTAAGCCAATTGGTGGACGTCTATTTTCTTTAGCAAGGCTATGATAAGAATAGTTTGTTGATTGCCTCATCCTCATGCACTTTGTGTCATGAGGATGAAGCTAAAGATGTAACCAAATGATTAAACTTAACAACTGATTGATTTTCAAATCACTTCACCTCCTTGTGTTTCACGATTAAAACTATTAAATAGTTGTGGCAAGGATGGTGGAAGTGTAGGAGAGTTATCATATTGCCAATATGTGAAGCAGCGTGTGATAGCAGAGAACATATTCTGAGTGAAGATTAATAGAATGTCATTTATCTCCATATTCCGATTATCTATGATTAAGCATGAGTTGAGTTGTTAATGAAAGTTTTGATTTTATGTTTTGAAATGTGAGTGAGAGTAATGTGTGTGTTGAATACAAGCCTCCTGTAGACTTCAGTAGCTGACCTGTTGAAGTGGAAAGGGCCCACCGCCCAACAAAGGTCAGCCTCTTCATAGATTAGCATTAGCATTTGTTTTCCAGTAGTGTAAACATTAAATTAGCTAAAGATTTAACTCTGTTAGATGATAGCAGTATAGCTTAGACTAGGATTTCCATTATATAATTGTTTAGAGATCTTTATTTGCTTTGTTTTTGCATATGCCCTATTTCTGTTCTCATGAATTTGATTTCCTTGAGTGATCATAGATGTTGGCAGCAATAGTCAAAACTATTTGGATAAGAACTAGTGAAGTTCATTGTGAACCATGGCAGAGCCAACATATTGACTGTTGAACTACCCATGCTATGCTTTAATGATTGATGTGTGATTTCCTTTCAAAAGTGTGGATTGCATAGTTAGTTTTCTGGGTCAAATAGCAGAGTTGATCTATCAAACCAACTCCATCTCATACTTTCATGTGCCATAATGGAGTGGATAGCCTCTCTGTGAAAGACAACCAAAGTGCATTGCAGTTTTCTATTTTGATTTGTTTCCAGCATGCATAATCTAGTTTAATTCTATACTCGTGACATTAGAAATTACCTTTCTTACTAGTGTCTTGTAACTCTGTTGATTACAAATCCTGGATTGATAATTAATGAGTACATTATACTAAACATATAAGTAGCACAACATTTTGGCGTCGTTGTCGGGGAGTTGCAAACAGTAGGAAGTGATTTTTAGCTTAGATTATTTGTATAAAATGTTTTTAAGGCTGCTTGAGGGAGGAGGATAGAACGTTTAAGACGTGAGTGAAGAGCCATGCGGCCACTAGAGTGGGGTTCTCCGAAGCCAAGTTGCCTTCTTACCTTCTAGATAGAATTAGGATTTCAATTCAGTTAAAGAATCAAATTTCCATTTTATGCATAGATATAGAGATAACAAGGGTAGATTTGTANCACTAATTCAACTAACACTGGTGTAGGAAAAATTCCACCAATAGAAAATTCAAGGGGAGCCAGCGAGGCTCCATAAGGATAACCTAAAATGGAAGAATCGGTATTGGGACAGGCAGAACATGATTCTACTGAACATTTAGGAGACACAGAAAATCCAGTTTCTGAACCATCCATCAGTAGAATGGCAGAAGAAGAAGGAAATGTAGCCACGGAGACTAAGACCTTTAGGTTTCCAATCTTGGATATTTCCAAAAACATCAGCATGAAGAATATCCCACTATCATCGTTACCCACTTTCAGAGGTATGTCAACTGAAGATACAGATTTATTTTTATTCGAGTTTGACATGTTATGTAGAAGCTATAACTACTCATATGATGCCCAAAAACTTAAGCTTTTTCCTGCTACAATGAAAGATTCAACCTTAAGATTCTTCATGAGCTTAGGAGAAAATACAATCATTTCTTGGGATCAAATGAAAGACACATTTTTACGAAAATACAAGACTATTGTAAGGATAATGTCAAAAATGATATTTTTAAAATGCAGCAAATAGAATATGAAAGCCCTGAAGACTACTTAGAAAGGTTCTTATACAACTATCAAAAGTCAAAACTATTCACCACAGACCCAGCTGTAGTAAGAATTGTATTCTTGAAAGGTCTCAGAGATGATTGCATAGAATTTTTAAACTTGTTGAGTTCAGGAGATGTACACCAAAAACAATTTTCAGAAATTGCAGATTACTATAGGAGATACTCAAGAGGACAAGCTAAAACAGGCAAAGAACTAAGAGATCCTTTTAGTAGAAATACAAAACAAAGCTCAGGGACTGTCACCAGAACTGAGTTAGGAAACTTATTGGAGAAATTTAAAACAGACATCTTGAGCACAATAAGTAACCAGTTAGATACTCTGAAACTGAAAAAGAAACAAGAAGAAGATGCTTTAGCAATATTTTGTCATAGATTCCGAAAGAAGCACAACAACGAGAAAGAATGCCCATTAAACGTCATAGAAATCTGCAGTCTATGTAAACTATAACACTCCACATCTGAGTGTCCTGCCTTGCTTGAACTACAAGCCATGTATAGGGGAGGAGGAGTCTCACAAGAACAACCATAACCTTCTAGAAGACCTTGGAGAGCCCAAAATCCCAACACATTTTATGATCCTAATACACAATATCAACAACAACAATGGGGTCCTTCCCCAATGACTTATCCATAATGGACACCTCAGCAAACTCAGCCTTGGAAACAAGGTTGGAGGGGACCTATGTATGGAAATCCCTCTTACCCTACATATCCATAGTACCCTGCAAACATTTCCCAATTACTACCTGGATTCAACCCACCACAGATGCAAGCCTTACTCCCACCTCCTATTCAACAACAATTTACAACCCCCTTGAATCCTAATCAGCAGCAGCAAGTATCTATAAATGCCAATCAACAACCACAAAACCAAGCTGCCCACAATCCTCCAAGACCAACAAAAATCCCTGCCCAACCAGTCCCTAACCCCAATAATTGACCCACCCACCCTATGCAGATTACAGAAGTTCAAACCTTTCCCACCTATGAAATTCAACTACGATCGGGGAAAGTTGTAAGCTAATCAGATCCTACAGTAATAATTCAGGAAGAAAATGATAATCATTCTGAGGAAGAAAACACTCAAACCACCCCTGCAGAAGAAGAGGCCTCTCCCCCTATCCCAATCACTTCTCAGTCTGTACGAGTACCCCAACAAATTAATCTCCCACCTTACCCTGAAAGACTATTAGTGAAGAAACCCAACCCACCCTTGCACAGAGATATAGAAGATGAATTACGAAATGTGTGCATAAAAATACCTCTGTTGCAAGCTATTAAGGATATCCCTATATACACCAAAATTATAAGGGATCTTTGCATTAAGAAACCAGGAAGGAAGAAGAAGGAACATCCCCTTGTTCAGGTAGTGGGATAATTATCTGAATTTATTTCTAAAATACCATACAAATATAATGACCCTGGAAATCCAGTAGTCACTGTTGAAATTAATGGCATTTCTCTACCAAACACACTCATTGATTTGGGTGCAGCTATTAATGTAATTCCTTTTGACACTATGCAAAAGCTCCAAATCAACCAGTGAAGACCAGCCCAAACCATGATCGAGTTGGCAGATAAGTCAGTCATTATCCCTGCAGGAAGTCTAGATGATGTCACAGTCACTCTAGCTTCTTGGGAATATCCAGTAGAATTTTTAGTCATCTATTATAAATCATCCTCCAAACCAGGACACCCTATGGTTCTTGGCCACCCTTGGTTGGCCACAGCAGATGCCTTTATCAGCTATCGGTCTGGTGAGATGACTATATCCAATGGCACACATAGCCAAAAACTTGTCCTCTTCCCTCCAGCCCAACCGACATAGGAAATACCTATTTGGTTAGAAAACCCTTATGGAGAGGAAGATTACATCATACCTGTGTTAACACTTGAACAAGTAAGAGGAATACAAGAACAATCAGATGAACAAGTCTTAAGCTTATTTTTGGCTGACACAAATTGCATTGAATACCCAAGGTCTTTTGCAGAATTGACATATATTTTTAGTTCTGAATTTCAACAAACTTGGCATCCTGATATCACTCAATTATACACTTTATCAACAGCCTCCTCAAATAAGGAAGAAACTACTTAACTTGTTGAGATTAGCCCAGGAAAACCTTTGTACATCAACTCTAGTTTGGAACCAGACCAAAAAACACAAGTGATTGAAATGTTCCAAAGACAATTTGATGCCTTTGCATGGGATTATGCAGACATGAAAGGCATTCACCCTGACACATGCACACATCACATCTACACTAATGACCAAATCAGACCAGTTAGACAGCCTCAGCGAAGGATGAATCCAACCCTTAAAGATATTGTAAAAGAAGAATTGCAAAAACTCCTTCAAGCCAATCTCATATACCCCATTTCATATAGTCAATGGGTATCTCCACTTGTCATAGTTCCCAAGAAAAATGGTAAGTGGAGGATATGTGTAGACTTCCGGAAGTTAAACAAAGCCACCCATAGGAATTATTTTCCCTTACCATTTATTAATCAGGTGTTGGATACCCTGTCCGGAAAGAAGTATTTTCATTCTTGGATGGGTTTAGTGGTTACAACCATATACAAATAGCACCCGAAGACCAAGAAAAGACCACTTTCACCTGCCCTTGGGGCACATATGCTTAGAGGGTGCTCCCTTCCGGACTTTGCAATGCCCCAACCACTTTTCAAAGAGTTGTCCTAGCCATTTTCTCTGACTTGACCAATGATTGTGTGGAAGTCTACATGGATGACTTTACATTCCATGGACAAGACTTCCAGGAAGCATTGGCCAGTTTAGAAAAAGTCTTGATTAGGTGTAAGGAAACTAATCTTTCCTTAAGTAATGAAAAATAAAAGATGATGCTCACTGAAGGTATTGTTTTGGGACACCACATTTCCCGTTTTGGCATGAGAGTTGATCCGGAAAAAATTTATATCATCACACAAATCAGAATACCTTCCTCACAAAAGGAAGTTCGTAGATTTTTAGGACATGCTGGCTACTATAGAAGATTCATTCTGAATTTACAAGCTTAGCTACCCCTTTATTCAAATTATTATCTAAAGAAGCCGAATTTAGGTAGGATGATGAATGCCAAATATATTTTGAAATTCTTAAACAAAAATTATCAACTACCCCTGTGTTAAAAGGACTAAATTGGTCCCTTCCTTTTCATATATGTACCGATGCCTCAGACACAGCCCTTGGGGCAGTCCTTGGACAAAGAGAAAATCAAATGCCCTGTGTTATTTACTTCATGAGTAAAAATCTGTCTCCAGCTAAAGTTAATTATATGGTCACAGAAAAAGAATTGCTAGTTGTAGGCCATGCTATCAATAAATTTAGACACTATATTACAGGATATCAAGATTTTGTACACACTGATCATTCAGCCATCAATTTTTTAATGAACAAACCTGTAACAAATCCTAGAGTTACACGATGGCTCTTATTATTTATTTTTTTAACAAAATCGGATATGAGGCGTTTTATTGATAATAAGCAGAGAGGGCTGCAACCCTTACATATTCAAAAACAGATCTGATACTATCGATCTGGACTTTCAGTAACTAAAATTCCTA
>JASDQU011176474.1:12943-24299 GCA_032191745.1 Picea mariana
TTATGTCTAAGGAATAACATTGGCTCCTTCTAGGGGTAATGTTTTGTGATAAAAATTCAAGAACCTTGCAGACCAATGCCTTCCTTTACTACTACAACCGTGCAATTTGTTCATCATGCTCATCTAAACCAAAATTGCATTGAAAACATTTTTTTCCATTCCAAACCAATATGCTCTGTATGAAGACTAAATTTGACTGAAAACCACATTATCCAGCAAACTGAAAGTTGAAAAATTGTTGACCAGTGTCTCCATTATGCTATGGAGTCCTTATTAACTCTAATCTAAAACACACCATAACAAGATGAAAAATGAAATATTAATGCTCAACATGTGAGCTTATTCAACAGACTACCTACCCTATTAATCAATTAGGCTATTCAATAATGTGATGTGAAAATGCCAATGCAACCATTCGAGTAATTTATTTAATGACTTGAAATTGTTTTTGTATTTGAACATGAACATATTTCGAGAAGCTGGAAAGTATCAACAAAAGTAATCTAACAGCTCATACTTACAAATATGCAAATTTTCCATTAAAACATCAAAGATAAAAAAAAATTCTGCTCCATTTTAACTCCATGTAGGTGGCTACTGGATCATGAATATAATGATAAGAATATAGTTGATTCACAAAACCGAATTGCTCCTATGCAATTTCTTCTCTATTTGTAAATCCATAATCCGCTTGATCTCCTTGAAACAACTCATCATCATCGCTTATTCTGTTATGATCAAGGGCAAAACAAGTCCCTTGAACCTGTCCATTATATTATTGAGAAAAATTTTTTTTAACAACATTCAAAACAAGAGCATCAAGAGGAGAAGGTATAAAGTTATCTTCATAAATTTCAGCAGCAAAAACAACATACTTGATAAGATTTACATTTTGTTGGATTGTTTCACTGCCTTCATTAGAAATATATGCACAATTATCATACAAAGGCTTGTGAAACTCCACATTCACTAATGCAAAATACTATTCCTCTAAATCATCCTCGTAATCATCAAAATCAAGAAGGTCTTCATAAGAATTTTGAACAACAAACCGATCATAGTTATGACTATTAGGAACTTCTAATATAATGTCAAAAGTGTCTGTAGTCTGACTATCACTAGTTGCATCATGAGTATAATGCTAAAAATTCTTTCGCTRSAAAAAACWAGATAAGGATTCATGAGATAATGAGTCCTCTTGTGCTTCATTAACGTTTACTTCCTTCTCATCATCTACAAAATTTTGAACATATGATGCAAACTCTTCATAGCAACYTTCAAAGAGAGATTYAGCAGGAAAAAACCTTYWACAATGATCATTAAATGTTATATGAAACTTCTTTAAGGAAKATATACCAGAGTGAGGAAGAGACYGATACCATTGTTGTGCATCACCATCTAATGAGTACATCAAAATTTTCATAAATACATATTCATGATGTATCTCCAGTTGATTCATATATTGATGAAACTTAATGAGGTGTTGCGCAGGATTGTCCTCATCCTTTCCTTTCCTTTCAAAATATAAACATTCTGCGATAGGATGTACCAGATTAGGAAAACCAAGGATCACTGAAAAGTCAAAATGTGCAAACCTCCATGCCAAAATGGCTTCCATATATTTTGAAATTATGAACTAGTAGAGTCACCTATGGATTCTTCCTTCATGGATTATCTAGGTGAAAAATTGTAGTCACTATGCGCCTAACCTTTGTTCATCATCAAAGATCATATCTGATCGTTGTCGTTCTCCCAGGTAAAATGTCTTCATTACTATAACCTCGACAACGATGCCAAAATAAGCTAGTGCTAGAATTTTTCCCTAGACTACTATATAGTCAAGCCTAACACATATTAGCTATTGCAATGGGTTATTATTGAAGGTCTATTTTAGGTTTTGAAATTGGTTTATGGGTCAAGCAGTGGATGAAAAGGACAATATCAACCTATGATCAAAAAATCAAGTTCTTATCACACTTACTTAGTCAATGATAGTCAATATAATGAGATATATAAAGGAGTTTAACATGAAATGAAAGAAAAATGCAAGTTCCCAACTTGTTCATTCACAAAGGAAAATTCTTGATTCTAAAAAAAAAATCAGAAACAAGAATAATGTACTTAAACACAAATCATGTAATGAAAAAGCAATCAACAAAATATTTGTTGGATTCCAAACATAAACAAGATATATCAAATACTATGCAAAGATACACATGTATTTAAGTAATACAAGAAAGAATAAAGACAAGAAGAKATAGTCTAGCCATCATATAGCCTTCTCCATTAAGTGTAAAATGAAATAAGCCACAAGCTTTTACAATMAAAAACATAGTCTCTTAGTGCTACCACTCCCCATTTGCACCTCTTTCTTCATGGTTTATATAGAAAGATACATTATTATCAAGATCCAAAAATAATGGATCTGAAAACCTCCTTATCTATCTTTAGAGAGATCTAATCCCAATTCGAATTGATGAKCTCACATATCCTTGAAAATCCAAAATCATGAGATATCTAGGTATTTTTACAGGAAACCGATTTTGGTGAAATCCTGAAAAATAGGCCTCAAAGATATATTCAAAACTCTCAAACCATGATAGATGTTGAAAAACAGAGAGAGGTTTTTCTAAATCAGTCTATTCATGACCAAATTTTTTTCTAGTTTGTTAAAATTCATCTCCCATTTCTCAGAGAAACATTCCCAAAGGTAGTGTCTAAAACATGAAACTAATTTTGGCAAAATATTGAAACATAGGCCCCAAATATCTATTCAAATATATCAAACCATGATATATGTTACAAAACTAAGAGAGGTTTTTCTAAATAAGTCCATTCCTAATAAAACCCTTTTCCATTTTTTCAAAATTCACCTCTAGTTTCTCGAAGAACATGCTCAAATTTAGTGTCTAAAATAGGAAAAAACAACAAGCTATAGGAAGGTTTCAATAGTGCCTTTTAAACTCTAATAGAAATCACAGGAAACTTTGTGTTGCCTCTGCCAAATTGTTAAGCTTGTCTCCTGGATCCTGCTGGGTTGTCATGGCTCTAGTAACCCCCCTTTGAATCTTTACTTTTCTCTTCTTAGTAGATGAAACCATAATTTGTTCTTTTGTTGAAGAATGGCTTATTTTCTATGTTGATTTCCTTGTTCTTTTCTTATTTGCAGGTTGTGGAGAAGTATCATATAAAAAAATGAAATTTTCTTTGAGAGATGGATCTTGTTTTTCCTTGAATTCCAACCTCAATTTGTTTCGTGGGCTTGTCTTGAGCCCATGAACTTGCAAATTTGTCTTGTGCACATACTCTGTTTTGGTAGGGCTTGGCCCAGAATGTTGTTTGACATCACAACTACCTAAAATTGGATATACATCATATCCTTGAACCTCAAGGGGTTGTTTAGGCTAGACTGAAACTATTTATTTTTCCTCAACCCTCTTTATTTTTCTGTTGTAGACTTCTTTGATGACATGGGTATGCTTGGATGGTTCCCATGTTTCTGCAAATAATTTTCTTGAACCATTCAAAACAATCTGTATGAGCCTCAAGAAGCTCTAGCCCCTTTGGATATATGCACTTCACATGTCCATTTTTCCCCATGCATGAAGAATCTAAGCTTTCACAATCAATGTAATGTAATCAAAGATGTTTAAAATTCACTATATTGAAATGGAAAGAGGGTATAGAGCTGATTGTTTTTATAAACCTACAATGATGAGATTCTTTGGGAAAGACCTGTGAGAAATCATTATATTCATAGAACGCAAAATTTGGCACACATTTCTCCAATCCCAATTACTTCGCTTGAATATTCACTTCTGTTGGCAACAACCTACTTACCATTTTCTAATGAATTTTGGGACTATTATACCATTTTATTCAACTTGATTTCCATGTTTGTTCCACATTACCATTATGATAACTCTTACCTATTGCAGTATTGATCCTTTCTAGTTTTATGACATGCTACCCTAATCGAGTGCTCTGCTTTGATGAATTTTTGCATACTCTCAGGATATGCTTCCAGCAATTCACCCCCTATTAGTTCCAAACAACTAACCTAACCACTTTTCTTGGGAGCCATCACACTGATTGCGATTTCTGTCAAAATGAAAAGGTTTCAATTTGATTGAGCTTTAGAAATTTTTGCACAGGAAACTGATATGGAAAGGTTTCTTCGGATGTAAAATATTGTTAGGCTTCCAATCTAGTTATACAAATTCATTTTCAAAATTATATCATAACTTTAAGTGCTTCAGATCGTGACCCGAAACCCATCTTCAGTGGATGCATTAAAATGTACATACTTGTGTTCTTCAAACGATAGCCCTATATTGAATCATCATTTTTATGATAGTCACCACTACTGCATGATTCTATGCATGATCCTCTGCATGGAATTGTGACAGCTAACACAATTTTCGGGACCAAGACACATTAAAAAATGATGGGTTTAGGCGCTACAAGAATGGAAACATTCTTGTAGTGACCATGTCTCTATTTTAAGCTTAAGAAAGATTTTAAAATTTGACTATAATTTATGATGGCACATACTCAAACCATGTAAATATTAAAAACTATCTCACTAAAATCATATGAAAATGAACTCAAGCAAAGACAAAAACACCCACAAATTATAAAAGACAAGTGTATAGGGAACTTGATACAAACATATGTATGGTGAAACGAGATTTTTTGGATTTGAGAAGATAAGAATGAATTTATTAATATCATAGTCTAAAAATCAAGGGTAAGAGGCTATAGTATGTCTAAGGAATAACACTTCCCATTTGGAACTTATTCCATTGTTCCTTAAGGAAAAACCTATAAATGACAACTGGCTACCTACAATTTAGCATTTCCTCTAAGATATCTTCCATATTAGAGATAGATTCTTCCATGATCTTCACTTTATTAGTATAATTGGCTAGTTATTTCCTTGTTTTGGCTAACTATTTTTTATACTTGTATTTGCCACCATAGGTTTTGCAAGCATGTTATTAGATGTTATGAGGCTAGAATTACATAGTTGAGTAAAATTCTCATAATTATTTCACAAGGAAACAATTATTTTGTCACAATAATTATGAAATAAAAATTATTTCATAATTGAAAAGAAAGTTTACAGTGGGATGGAAAAGGTTCATAATTCAACATGGAACTTGAGGAAAAAGATCATAATAGAGAAACAATTTATATTAGGTTGGCAAAAGCTCATAATTAAACATGAAACTTGTGCATGACTTTTGATTTCTTAGTTCACATTCCATCAAGCCTATCTATGACTTGTAACCACCTAATTCATGTGTTATGAAGTTTATCTCCAATCTCTTCTAAATTTCTATAAGAAGAGGCCAAATCAAGGAGATGGGGGAGATAGAATTTGAGAATGGTTATGATGGAAAAATAGAGAGAGAAGCTCAAGTGGTTAAAGAGGAGAATTGGGAATCTGATACTACGAGGAATGCATCTTTTATCTAAGGTAAAATTTGATTTAATTCTTCATTTCATATTAATATAGATCTATGGTTTTCCCCTATCACAGTGTTCATGTTTAATGGTAAATGCTAGATATGATCTCACCTTGAATAGATAAGAATATATCCAAAATAGATTTGAATTTCATAACTCTTGTAGAAGTTTTAGAATTGGTATTTGTTTGTTTCTTGTGTGCAGGAAGCGGGTCACAAGAGATGGAGTTAGGATCTCAAGAGCTGCATCAACCAAACAGACAAACTTTGATAAAGAGGTATGCCATTCTCTCAATTAGTGTAAAAGGAAACAAATTTAGTTAGATATAGGGAAAAATGTATAGGAATATATCCCCTCTGTCTGTCTTGGATCAGGGAAAGATCCAAGGTAGGTATGGCTTATACATAGGTCAGATTTATCCACAATAGAATTGGAAACTCCATTGGGACAACCTGTGTCTTCTTCCTTGACTCTTAAAGAGTTTTTCCCATAAAAGAGGATTGTGATCTTCATATCAAATTATGTAACTTTTTATGTAGGATATGATGGAAATAAATGTATATCTGGATCCATCTAAAAAAATTGTCTTGTTTCAAAAAAAAAAGAGTCCAAATCAGTG
Source organism: Picea mariana (assembly GCA_032191745.1). NCBI lineage: Eukaryota > Viridiplantae > Streptophyta > Pinopsida > Pinales > Pinaceae > Picea > Picea mariana. The sequence goes on from JASDQU011176474.1 coordinate 19,035, forward strand.
TCCGGAAAGAGAAATTATCGCTAATTTAAAATCAACTATTTTACAGATTTTTTGTGACATATGCATGGATGGTTTGGATAATATATATATTGATAGAGAACTCAGAATGAAGTTAGACCAAATCCATTAGATATATAATTTCCTAGGATTTCTTCTGATATATGCTGTCATATGCTTCTAATAAATATAGAGTGCACCACAACCCCTCCAAACTTCTACTCTCAAACTCTAGATCTCCAATAGATCTTTTTCCACGTTTTGGGTTTTTGATCTCATAGAGACATTGRACTATGATTTGGTTCATCACTACCAATATCCTACAACCATTGCTTTCTGTTTGTTGGTTTTTGGTTTATAGATTTGTTTTCTTGCTTAGATTAAGGAACTTTTTGCATTTCAATTGAAAAAGCAAAAGTAAAAAAAAAATTGCATGGATAATTCTTTTGAGCATCTAGGAAAAAGAATATTTTGGTGTTTGGTTTTGAGATAGTGTTGATATTTCGGTCTTGGATTGTCTTACATGGTTTCTTGGTGATTGTGAGGTTGCATTGTGAGATTTGAAAATAAAAAGTCCTCTTTCCTTCCCATATCTATAATTCATCGAATTGAACGATTTACATTGGAATATTTGCATTGCTTTGGTTGGTGAAGAGTCATAACATCACTCAAGGTTCATCCATATCCATCGACTTAAAAAAAACCATAAGGAAAATATTTCGTAATTTAAAATTCACTAGAATATGTTTCTTTGTTAGCACACCAATATTAGCTAGGATTAGATCCTTGGAATAGGATTGGAAAGTGAACCCTCCAAGGCCACCAAACGAAACCTAGAGTCATTAACAAGTGTGTAAACCCATTCTTACAACTAGTTTGTTGGGAGCCTCCTCTAACACAAGAGTTAAGAACGAGGTTTCATCGGGGCAAGTAGGTTGATTACCTCAATCTACCTATCTTGGTGTTTGTGATATTCCTCTGAATACTACGTATATGGGGGTTTTGTTAGTGCCAACACCTCTTTGTGAGGTAGTGCTTTTGAAGCTTTGAGCATAGTTACCCTGCCATTAAATGTGGTTGGACCTGCGATTATTCACTTGGTCATTGATTGTGAGGTGGTGGTCTTAGTGATCACTACTAGGTATCCTATAGAGGTGACTACAGGTGGGACGTGCATGTAGTACCTAGGGTAGGCATTTGTTCATGGTCTCAGTTCCCCTAAAGGGTGCCTACCTTAATAAAGGGTACATGCACTAGTTAGGGATGTTTCACATAGATCATCGTAACTAATATCCGTACCTTCACTATCCAATATTGTGGGGAATTCATCTCCCCTAGAGGGTTGGTATTCAGAAGGCCCCCTAAGCCTTGGTTTTCTTGTTATTTTCCTAGATTTGTTAGGAGTGTGCTCTTTGGTTTTGATTCTACATTGGCCTTAGGTTGAATTTTTTTTTGAGTTTCACATATTATTTTCACTGTGGTTGAATCACTGCGTCGATCCTGTTGATTATGAGGAGTTGATCCCATCACAAAGGTACAACTACCTCTTAAGAGGCATGAGATAGGTGACTCTGAATCTGAAAAGTCCCATCTTTGGTTTGAGGAGACTAGGATTATTGAAGTGGAAGTGGTTGATGAAAGTCATCCACCCAAATTTAACTCTCCTTTTATTGATTGTCATACCCCCATACAAGTCCATATTAGGGAATTATTTAGTGAACCTTTTTCTTTGTTCAGTGACGCTCACACTATGTTGGACCTAAGTGTTTCTTTCAATGTGGATAAGATATCAATCCCATCCATGAATGTAATTGGGGCCACCGCAATGGTGGCCACTTTAAGTTCCATTGGACCTACACCATCGATGCCCATTTATTCAGGTGTCTCCATTTGAGGGATGTCATTCATGTCTTCCTTTTCGTCCATGATTTTTCCTAGCATTCCCATGCCCATATCATCCATCATGATTCCAACACTTGGATCTCCTTCCAGTGGCATGTTGTTTGTGGAGCTTGATTATCTTCCTAATTCAGAGGTTTATTTCAGCTGTGCTTGGACCCCATTAACTAACGGGGATTTATGGGGGGGATTTCCCCCAAAACATTTCACTAGGGGGGTCTAGGGGGGGGCGATGATAATTTTTGTAGCCCCCCCCGGGGGGGGATTCGACAGCAACACCCCCGAAGAAAAATTTTAGGAAAAATTTTCTTGTAAAATATTGTAATTTTGAAGTCAATCTGAACCATTCATTATAAGGTCACAGATCTAATGATATAATTTATTTTAGGGTTTGTTTCCCTTGAAGGAAACCCTATTTTATGAGGGAATTTTATTGCATCTATGTATTATTACGAATATTGTATTCTGAGAGAGGATATTGTGAGAGAAAGAAGAGGAAGTTACAGTGGGTGTGATGTAGGTTGTAACCCTCCATTTTGTTGGATAATAATAAGGAAGGACCTGGAAATTTATCTGGTGGATGTAGACCACACTAGGTGAACCACACATATCCATCTCTCTATTGTATCATGTATCTTCTATGTTTATTTTTGCAGTTGTTTTATTTTATTGCTCCACGATCCTTTTTTCTAACAACCGGTATCATAGTGAAATGTAACTTGTAGGAAAAGAGGGTTCCTACTTTGAGTGGGAGCAATGGCAGAAGATGGAAAGTTTAGGGTTGAGAAATTTAAAGGCAAAAACTACTAGTTGTGGAAGATGCAAATGGGATATTATTTATATCAGAAGGATCTATTACTACCATTATGTAGAATAAAAAAGAAGTCGATGACCATGAAGGATGAATAATGGGAGGTTCTTGATAGAAAGGCACTAGGAACGATATGGATGAGCCTGTCAGCGTTGGTGGATTTCAATATTTCAAAAGAAAAGACAACAAAGGATATGATGGACGCATTGGATAAACTGTATGAAAAACCCTTGACATACAATAAGGTATTTCTAATGAAGAAATTATTTAATATGAATATGTCAGAAGGTGGTTCTATTGCAGATCATTTAAATGAATTTAAAATGGTTACTAATCAGTTAGGTTCTGTAAAAGTAGAATTTTATGATGAGGTCAAGGCTCTTCTAATATTGTGCTCATTACCAGAAAGATGGAATGGATTTCTCATGGTTGTAAGTAACTCTATCTCTGGTTCAAACAATCTAAAATTTGATGATGTTGGTGGTGTTATCCTTAGTGAGGAAATGTGACAGAAAATCACAGGTGAGACATTAGGTAATGCATTAAACATGGAGAAAAGGGGAAGACAAAAGGATAGAGGAAAGGGCTCAGGGAACTAAGAGAATTTTAGGAAGGGAAGATCCAAATCTAGACTAGGAAAAATAGAGTGTTGGAATTGTGGGAAGAAAGGACATCTAAAGAAAGACTGCAGAGCTCCAAAGAAACAAAGATATAGACATCAAAAGAAAAATCAAGAAGAAAATGTAATAGGTGATGTGTTACAAGATGCTTTGATTATTTCTGTAGATAATATTTTCGAGTCTTGAGTAGTAGATTCAGGGGCTTCATTTCATGCCATAGCCCATAGGAAATTTTTTCTAGATTATGTTCAAGGTGATTTTGGACAGGTTCATTTGGGTGATGATGCACCATGAAAATGTGTTGGAATGGGTAAGGTACAAATAAAGAAAAAGAATGGAAACCAATGGTTGTTGAAATAGGTAAGACATGTTCCATATCTAAGGAAAATTCTAATTTAAACTAGGGGATTGGTAAGTGAAGGTTGTATATATATATTTATAGATAAGGCATGGAAGGTCACCAAAGGATCACTGATGATAGCAAAAGGAGAGAATGTAGGTAAATTGTATTTATGTACTAGTAAAACTGACTCTTCTATCTCTTTAGCTTCTACAAGAGTGGACACAACATTATGGCATCATAGGCTTGGAAACATGAGTGAGAAGGGGATGCAGATACTTCACAAAAGGAATTTGTTGCTAGATATTAAACAAATTGATTTGGATTTATGTGAGCACTGTGTTTATGGAAAACAAAAGAGAGTCATATTTCTCAAAGTTGGAAAAGAAAAGAATAGTGAAAGGTTAGAGATTGTGCATAGAGATGTATGGGGACCAAAAAATTGGGTTTATTGCATTCAACAAAAATATGATGTTTTTGACACTTTTAAGAAATGGAAAGCTTTGGTTGAGAATGAGATAGGAAAAAGGTTGAAGTGTCTCAGATGAGACAATGGAGGTGCATATTACAACAATGAGTTTGATGATTACTATTCATACCATGGGATTTGTAGAGAGAAGACAATTCTAGGAACACCATAAGAAAATGGTGTATCAGAAAGGATGAACAGGACAATCATGGAGCGTGCAAGGAGTATGAGATTGCAAGCAGGGTTTCCCTTACAGTTTTGGGCAGATGTTGTAGATAATATTGTTTACTTGATAAACAGAGGACCTTCAAGTTCTTTGGATTGTGGCATTCCAAACGAGGCATGGGTAGGTAAAAAGGTAAACTATTCATTTTTGAATACTTTCGGTTGTGAATCATTTGTCCTTACTGATAAAGAAAATATAACAAGCTTGAGGCAAAATCCAAGAAGTGTACCTTTATTGGATACAATGTTAATGATTTTGGTTATCGCTTATGGGATTATGAAAATGAAAAAATAATTAGGAGTAGAGATGTCATATTCAATGAGAAGGTCATGTACAAAGATCAGTTGCAGTGTAAGAAACATGAAAAAAAAAAACAAAATACATAGTGCTTGATCAGATCAATGAATTTTTTTTTCCAAAGGTACCAAAAAATCAAAATGTACAAAAATAGGAGCAACCTGTACCTCAAAATACTGCAAGTGTTTTTATAAGATCTACCATGTTAAGTAGACCCCATGAACGTTACTCTCCTTCTTTGTATTATTTATTGTTGATTGATTCTGGTGAACCAAAATGTTATGAAGAGGAAATGTAAGTAGACACTAAAAAGAAGTGGGATCAAGGCATGAAAGAGGAAATGGATTCCTTGGTAAATAACCAGACTTGGGACTTGGTTCAGTTTCCTGCAGAAAAAAGATCATTGCAGAATAAATGTGCTTATAGGTTGAAGGAAGAAGATGGAGACAAAAAGAGGTGCAAGGATAGACTTGTTGTTAATGGGTTAGCACAAAAGAAAGGTATATATTTTGATGAAATGTTTTCTCTTGTTGTTAAAATGACTTCAATTAGGACTATTTTAAATCTTGTGGAAGTAGAATATTTGCATCTTGAATAATTAGATGT
>JASDQU011176475.1:0-11201 GCA_032191745.1 Picea mariana
AAACATTCTGTGGTTTTCTCCCGATTTGGGTTTCCACGTAAAACACTGGTGTATTGTGTGTGTGTATGTTTGTTCATTTGTTCATTGCTTATTTACTCTGCAGTTATTGGATGATAATGCTTCATTGATATAACACTTGGATTATATGGTTAAAAAGGATTAAATTTCTCTATTACTAATTCACCCGCCTCTCAGTAATCCAACAATAACCATTAAGGAGACATTATATGTGTGAATACGAACTAAGGGTTTAATGAACATTACAGAAGGGTGGATTCATCCTTTACAAAGAGAAAGACAAAACATGCAATGTATTATGCTATACACAGTAAGAGCATTCCACTCCAGACCAAAAAACCTGCATAGTCTCACGAAAATTCAACATCAGGCCTCAACATACATCAACAGAGGGACTGTAAAGACCAACGATAATAAGGAATAACGAAACCCTAGGAATTGAAATATATACACGAAAAACTATACAGATGCAATTTCTCTAAGTCATGAGATGGAATGCCGAGACCTTCAGATAGATTAATAATGAAATGACCGAATGATACAACTTCTCCAGGGGTGGGGATAACCCAGAAGGATTCCAAGGAATAACGATAAGGGGAAGATTTAACTTAAAATTCTAACAAGAGTAACAGAACGAATATTGCCTTTCACTGTAACGATTTTCCAAAGATCCACTCTATTATTTAAACCATAGTATCATATTACAACTTACCAGGAAAGACGGATAACGTTGTCCATTCCACTGGGTAACGACCTCCAAGTCGACAGTCTCCCCTGCCAAGGAAAATAATATGCAGAGCATTCAGAGGGCTTCACAATGACAAAAGGAAAACTTGCTTAATCTTAAGAGAAGCTCTTACTATAACGATTTAATTATGAAGGTAAAAAGGTTGGTTTGGCCATGTGATGGGGTCGAGTTGGAGCGATTGGATTGGAGGAAGGGTCAGGTGAAATCCATCGAAACTCACACACATAGGACCTCCATTAATGGATAATGCAAAACTTTAACTTCTTTCTGACAAGTAATCCATTATTCCCTTGACAAAAAAACGCATAGTTATTTTAGCCCCTTCGTGACACGACTAGATGGTGACACGTTCACTCCAACTGTTTCCTTGTAGTTAATATATTGTTCAAGTGAAGACTTCGTTGGGACATATTTTAGTTAAGTTGGAGTTAACGAGGATTAGCATGAGTTCTCGTTACCCAAACTCTTTTAGGTAAATTGACTAGAATATCACTAACCACGAATAATTCATAAAGGAATGCATTTAATGACCTGGACTATTCAATGATGCCAAGCATCTTTTACTAAGCCACATATATTCAGCTGAGGGGTATAGTCCCAACCCCGTGACTATATATATGGTAAGTGAATTTTATTTCAAAGACAAACTAAATAGTCTTGCGCACAAAGATATAAACCTCATGTTTAAGGAGAGATTAGGACTATAAGTCCTAAGTCTAAACTACTATATAGATATATATATGTATATAGGTGAGTAGGTTTGAGACCAAAAGGAATTGCTAGAATCTTTGGTGAATTATCCATATAAGTTTTCTATCCAAAGCAAGTTAGACTGGTGTGGGAATGACATCATGTGGTAGGCATAACTTAAGTTACCTTACAAATATTTATGACAGGAATCAAGATTACCTCCTTTTACCAATGAACATATAAAATGAAATTGGAGATTAATGTCCCATAGATATATTTTTTATGGAAAATTTGAGGTACATTACATATGGCATTAGAGAAAAGGTTACAACACTTGGACCTTGAACTAGGCCAAATTAATTACTTAGCACGTATTTCTTTTTATGTAAAACTAACAAACCATTACTGTTACAAACATAAAACTCTTTTCTGTTTTGTGTTAATCATGGCAGCCCAGGATGACACATAAATCAGACTTGAGGGGAATCCTGAACAAAGACCTCCTGAAGATCCGAGACAGAATAGTGACGGAAGCTCACCTACTGAATTTCTGGAAACGATGAGGAATCTCATTGTTGAGCTACAAGTTTTCAAAGAAGATAATGAGAAACTGAAGAAGGCACAACAAGAACAACATGAAATAAATGAAGTCCTGCTGCGTAGTATAGTGAAAAAGAAAATCCCAAAGGATGATAACCATGAAGAAGAGGTTAGTAAAAGGGCCTCCAAAAATTCTATTCCTGAAGTAAAAAAAGGGGATAGCTCATCTGAAGGTACATCTTCAACTGAAGATAAAACAAAAACATACATAAAAAGAAAACAGGTAGATCACCTTGAGTGAGAATTTAAGAAAATCCAACCTGCCACCTTTGATGGGGAATTTAGAATAGGGGAGGAAGCTGAAGCATGGTTATTAGACATCAAGAAGTATTTTCAGATCTACAACTATCCCAACAATATGAAGGTTAGAATGACCATCTATAATCTGAAAGGAAAAGCCAACATTTGGTGGCAAGATTTGAAATTGGCCAAGGGCTTAAAGGAGAAATAGATGGAATGGTCAGACTTTAAGAAACAATTTAAGAAAGAGTACATATATTGTTAGAAAAACAGGACCGTGGAGTAATAAAATAAAACAAATGCGGAAAGAAAACACAGAAGATACACAATACAATAGAGACACAGATTTATGTGGTTCACCCAGTGTGGGCTACGTCCACCAGAGAAATTGCCAGGTCCTTCCTTTATTATTATCCATCATATGAAGGGATACAACCTACAACAAACCCATTGTAACTTCCTCTTCTTTTTCTCACAGTCTCCTATCTCAGAATACAATATTCTCCATCAATCATAGCTGCAATACATTTCCCTCATAAAAGAGGGTTTCCTTCTAGGGAAAAAAACCCTAACATAATCTCTACTGTTAGATCTGCGACCTTATAATGAACGGTCCAAATTTACAATGAAATTACAATATACATTTACAAGGCAATTTTTCCTTCAGGGGCTTCACCCCTGAACCCCCATCGGGGGATGCTACCGTCGAACCCCTGCTGGGGGCCCGCTTGCCCCTAGACCCCCCAACCGGGGGGATAGCCCCCCCGAACCTCGTAGAGGGGTACCCCCCCTCTGCACTCCCCCGCGTGGAAGAGTGTACATACTTCTGGGGTGTAAATATTTCATGGGGTATAAACACGACTGAAACAAAAAGACCTCTGAATCAGGAAGATAATCAAGCTCTACAACCAACATATTTGAAACTTACTATGAAAGAAAAACCAAAGAATTTTATGAGCTATGACTTGGTCAAATGGCTATGGAGGATCTGATAAACAAATTCCTGGAATTACTAAGGTTCATACCTTATATCCAGGAGGACAAAGTGAAAATCCGACGGTTCCTAAGCTATTTACCACAGTCCTACAAGGACATAATCGAATTTGATAATCCCAAGTCCTTGAGTCAAGTATTCAGAAAATATCGAATGTGTTACGACCAATATAAACAATGGAAACAATTTCCCAAGGCTTGGAAAGACAAGAAACAAGACCGAATGAACCAGCGGAATAAGGGATACCAACCATCTCCTTATCGTAACGCAGAAAAAATATTTCCAAGGAAATATTTTCACTCCAACAATCCAAACACGCAAGGAGGTGGTAAACCAGTAAATATGGGAACAAAGAAGTTTGGGGATAAACCCCGTGAACCGTTAAAATGTTGGGAATGTGGAGAACCTCATCTAAGGAGGAATTGTCCACATTTGATTTAAGAAAATATAACTACTATTCACAATTTACAGGAAGCCTCTACAATAGGGGATGTAGGCAGAAGCTTAGATTGGATCAATGCATCCGTGGATGGATGGCAAGATGACCACCAGTCTCCTATGGTGGAAATTGAAGGTAAAATCAATAACACTCGAATTTCTATTTTAATTGATCTTGAAGCTACATTAATTTATATCACTCCAGCTATAGTGGAGTCAAATAAACTTAATAAAACAAGACACGCAAAGTCATAACATAATATGCAACTTACATTTTATCTAAGTGCATTCTAACATCAACAACACTTACACACTCTAGGCATTTGGCCATTACATATTAATTTAAATACTGAAAATTAACTGAGGAAATCCTTACCTGGATCCCCTTCAACATGTATGCATCAACATAAACTAAACACATACCTTCCTGATTGTTACCAACCTACTTGTTGTTGTCTGACCAACTGATATTTGTAGAAGCTCACAGACTCCTCCCTTCATCATTTTGATCACCATTCCTGCCATCCTCATCAGTCTACACCTCGATGGAAATTATAAGCAACAACAACATCCACATTATACATAATCCATCCTTTATTCATACTAAAACATTATTTCATAATAACAAACTATTCTAAGTTCACCATTATGTTATATGCATATCCAAGAATGTATATATGCAAAATTACAGATCCATATTGATGCAGACCCCCCCCTGCTCTCCTTGGGGTTGCACGACCTCTTGGTCTAGGATATTTCAATATTCTAAGTCTAATTGACTCTTTGGGCTCATGATTGAACCCAAAACAATTAATCTTACACAACCACCCCTTTTCGCCTTTAGGCATAGTTCCTAACAGACTCGTGGGCTTATTCCTCCATGCTTCCAAAATTCCAAGTTTCAAGCGCTAGCCCTTTTTTCATTAGCCCCTTCCTTCATAAGACTCTAGGATATGACCTCATGGAAAACTGTGATTATGAGTGTGGGAAAGAGTGGTTTTAGGCCAACCCACTTTTCACCCCTCAATTCACCTCCGACTACCACGTATCACTTTGTTAAAACCGTGGTATAAATTGTGGCCCGCTCTCATATTTTTAACATCCAAGCAAGTTCTGGCCTTGCAATATAGCTCGTCCATCGATCTCCAATCCCTTGGCGATGATCCATGATCAACGACCACTATCTATCCTCCCTTTTTATACCTTATTTTCTCCTTACACATGTGATCCCAGATCTATGCGATTTGTCGACACGTAGCTCCCTTCCAAATCAATGACTACGGTTGATTCTGGATCTCCGGCCCTCGGGATTTTCAACTTTCAACTTTCTTCTTTTACCGTATGGAATTTTTTTGGAGTGGAAGATCTATTGACACCCGTCCTCAACAACCATACATTTTTTATGAACTCCGTCTCTTCGGCCTTCAGGAGTTCTCATGTCTCCACACAGACAAATCTTCGGAGTGAATTTCCTCGACATGATAGATCTTTTGCCACACGTCCTCTCCAAATCAACGACCCTGATTCTCTTAGGAACTTCTACTCTTTCCGACCAAGACCAGATCAACGATCCTTTGAACTCCTCCTCGATCAACGATCGAGATCTCCTTTGGGAATTCATCACTTTCATCCTCTTCTTTCCTTCGGAGTTCCATATCTGGCGCCATGCATCCACTTTCATATCAACGACAAATATTTACTTTGACTGTTTCTCCTCCTCCTTGTCCACAAACTTCCAAAGTTATGGATCTTACACCACCTGTCCTCCTTGACCATGGATGGTCCCAAATCACTTCAGGACTTCGGGACTTTGACAAGTCCACTTCTCCTACGCACACAAGGGTTAAGTCTCGTGCGCTTACCCCCGGATCCAATGGTCGCCCATCCTTCATGCTTAGACCTAACAGATGGGATCCGTTCCTCTCCTCTGCACTTCCTTTGTTTAGATGGACACTGATATAATGGTCCATGCTCCTCTCCACAACCGATCTAATGACTATTGTCGCCCCTCCTCCTAAGATTTTGACTTCTTCCACCTTGGAAGATTTTTTCAGTGTTCAAAGGCTTTGGCCTTTGACCTTTCTCCTACGAGTCCGCCTCTTGGATCTCTTCTTTGATGTTGTAAGCGTTATCTCATTTGAGATTTAGGACTTAGATTGAGTCTGTCTCCCATGCACTCCTTGCATTATTTATTCTGAGCTTTTCGATTTACTCAGTATCCTAAGGGTCTCAGCCCTTCTGTTTCCTTTCAAAGGAAAACTCTGTGCCCTCCTAGCAACCTTCGGCTCAAAGCACACCTTACTGAGCATTTTCTATAGAGTGTTCAACAACTCTATGAGTATCTTCCTCTGATACTCTTCTCCCTGAACTCGACAAAGAGTTATCTCTATGCACACTTGCACCCGCTCGATGCCTGCCTAGAAGAGCCCTACAAAGTTCTCAGTGACTCTATCTCTCTCTGAACTCAACACAGAGTTCTTCCTATTCACTCCTTACACTTCTGCTAATGAAGGTTCAACGGTATCTCTCCTGAGCTTCTTTGAGGTAAAATTACCTTTGTCAATGCACTCCTTGCGAACAATGTGCACTCCTTGCACTTGAAAACTCAAAGAAGAGAAACAATTGAAACTTATTCAATACTTCACCAGTTTACACATTTAGACCAATTTGATTTAAGAAAACATTCATATTTCATTTTCTTTCTAAGATCATCTCTACTCTGTAATCATTTTCATGTACTAGCTCCTTTCTCTCAGTCCCCAATCCATGTGATCACGGGCCATGACCAAGCACTAGATCACTAGGTGCTTACTCGGGCCTTCGACTTCAGAATATTTCAAAGCACCATACAACAATCTCTCAGAGTTCATATTACCAAACTCACGAAGTAGGGTGTATCAACCATCCACGTCTACTCAGCATTCGATGGCTAACACTTACTATTGAACCTCAAGCGTCTGAGTTCCAATTCTTTAGGTCTTAGGGACTTCGGAGCTTCGAAGGATCTCACATCCACACATCCAAACTGTTAATCTTCGAACATTCCCAAGCACCCTTGGTGACGTCATTACATCACATCAATTACGTTTTCTAATTGTGGGGGCATGTGGTAGCAGTTTGGAGTAACCCACCTTTCATCCCGCAATTATTTTGACGCTGACTCATAACCCCTCAGTGAAACTGCGGTTTGGATTGTGAGACCGCCTTATAGAATGAACTCCCATGCAACTTGGATCCCTGCAATGCCTCTTGGTTGTCAATCTTGATGTATCATGATCAACGTCGATGTGGGTCCTCTGACCTTTAACTACGTTATGTAACCTCGGCCCCACTAGCCATGATCATACAAAAATCCACATGGTGGAATACTAGCGACTGATACGTGTCCCATTCATATGGGTGACACATGTCTCATTCGAAATGCCATTTCAATCTTCCATGGTTCAAAATCCACTTACACTTGGCACACAACCCATGTGTCCATGTCAATCCAAGTGACATCATCATGAATCACTACTTCGGCTCTTCGAAAGCTTTCTCCCTTCACTACTGCGTTTTACCTTTCAACATTGGCTTGATCTAACAATCAAGCTCTCCTCTCTAGATCTATGGTGTAGATCCACTTTGGATCTTTAGGCTTCGACCCTTCTCTTGTTTCTGGCATCAAACTTCACTAAACTTGCGAAGTCCGAATTGCTTCCGGTTTAACTCCTTTGCACCTTCCCTAGATTTGACAATCGTAAGGGATTTCCCTTCCTTCCGAACAGATTCTACGATGAAGAACAAACTCTATTACTTTGCGGATTTCCAAAGGAATTCACGGCTAACTGCCTCACAACATTACTAGATCTGGCGGTCGTGAAGGATTCTCCTTCTCCCAAACAGATCATAAGGCCCACATTACTCTGCGGCCCAACACCACTTCTGTCATGGTTTTATGATACCACTATTCCTCCTGAGCTTCGTAACACGACCAAGGTAACTTTTTGGCACTCAGGAAGGTTCTTGGGTTCAAAATTGGTCCTCCAAACACAATTTCCTCTTGAAAACTTGGGTCTAGTGACCACTTATCCAACCCATCCAGGCTTAACATTGAAACCATGCTCTGAACTTGAATTTTGTCTCCTTAGACAACAATTCTTTCTGAAACTTTTGCTTTAATTTCCACTAACATGGCCCATCCAAGCTCACTGTTGAAAACTATGGCTCTGATACCAATTTGTAACATCCCCAGCCACCAAAAGGTCGGGCAATGCCACTAACACAACCTTAACTTAGCCTTTAATGCTTTGGCTTAGCTGCAATACCAAACTATAGCATCCCCTATCCTCCACAGACACCGGGTAATGATACCACTGCGGAACATTCAAATATAAATATATATAACATGCATTTTAATCGAAATTAAACACATAAAATAGAGTTACTGTTACCATTCAGATTCAAACAAGATTAACAGTAAATCCACATGCAACAGAACACATGATAATATTCAAGCATTAGTAGCAAAAATATGCATAACATATAAATTAAGCACAGGCTGATACTTATCTTTTAGCTGGAGTAAATCCACCAACTACATGCATAACTTCCATGAACCTCCCAGCCATAGACCACGCTGCTCATCACGCTCAGCAGTGGGGCACCCCTGAGCTGGGACTAAGCTCCACCTAGGGAAAGGGAATCCTAGAATAGGCTGAGGTTATAGGAAAATGCACATTGCATCTAGAAGGATTCTCTCAAGGAGCCTTATTACGCCCACTACTCATGGACTCTCATTCCCCACATGCCTATCCCACCCCAGGAGTATACACCTTCACTGTCACATAGTGCATCGGATGCTTCACCTCCCTTTCCCTGGGCTTCAGCAACAGGTCGGACCAGAAGTCTCAGAGCTCTGTAGTTGGTGCTCGACTCTCTCTAGGAGAAAACCACTTCCCAATAAACTCTCTCACTTGGAGAAAGTTTCCCACAGGCCTGACAATATGCCTCTTCAACCACAACCACCTCCCTCACTTGGAGAGAGTGTTTCACACAGGCCTGACAACCTGCTTCTTCAACTTTGTTCTTGTACAAGGAGGACAACAGCAAGGCTCAACAAGGAACATACGACGACAACAAGCCATACTCAGTCCAGGAACTGCATGGCCACAATAGCCCATAGTCATGATACACATGGCATAGATAATACATAGGATACTCAGGCTTCATAGAATGTGTAGATCAGTCCACGGGTTCTCACTGGGTTCACAAGACACACAGGTCGGTTTTTCCACCTTCCCGTGAGTGGTTTCTCAGGTAACCGCAGATGTACAGAGGTCAGTGACAGAGACCAACGAGTTCAGACAGAGAATGGGAAAATGGCAGCATAAACAACCTTCATTTCACACGGTTATGCATATACAGACGTAGAGGCCAAAAACAAATTCAAACGGGCATCCCCGCAAACTCAGGCGGAGGATCACAAAATTACAGAACGACCCCCAACACGGCTAACTCATCAGTTTTAACTACATGCACCCAGGTCAACACTTGTCTTCCTCGAGCCGCATGAGTTCCACTTAGCACACGTTCCCTTTATGGAAACTTAGGACAACACTCAACATGTCCACCTTAGCCTTCAGAAAATAATAATACTTTATTATCCCCTTTAGAGGTTAGCCCCCTAGCTTAGCCCCTAGGCCCACACACTTAGCCTCCTCCCTTACCCAACCTTGTGGAAGCTTAGTCCCCCATAACTCTTTTTTCATGGTCGGTCTGCACATAGCGATGTTTATATTTTATTAATGATCTGCATAGTTACATATACAAAATCAGGCTCTTGGCCTTTAACACTTAGGCTCTCTGTCCTAATAAACACATAATCCCCCCAGCTTATCAACACTCGTCTCACCAGCCTACAAAACATGTTTACAATACATAATATAATTGGGCTCATCCTTGGGAATATTACAGGTGGGTTGGGGCATTATGCACTTTCTTGTTAGTGAGTATCATAATTTGGGGAAAGATGAAGGAAATAGGACTATGGAAGGAAAATGCACAGTAGTGATGATTCTAATACAAGGGGTGGAGACCCAAGAAATGGATAAGGGAATAATCCCCATGATGGGATCTTGGAGCGAGCTAGCTAGCATTTTGATTTGGTCAACTCATATGGGTAGGAGGGTTCTTGGAAAAAATATCTTTTGGGAGAAAAAGCCATTGGGCTTGAATTTGATGACTGAAATTTACTTGGCCCTAATCCTCAACACCTTAGATTGAAAACCATATATGGGTATTTAGAATTTGATGTGGTTGGAAAGAGGAGGAACTCTAAGGGGGAATGAGAATAACCAAACAATAAATTGAGACGAGTGAAAAGGATGAGATCCCTAATTTTCTCATTAAGATAAAAAATATGCAACTCTTAATTTTGTTCAATTTATTTAATATTTTAAATCTTAATAATCTTACATTCTTTCCACATTAAACAACACATTATTCCTCTAACTTTAACCATGTCCTTATTTTTTCTTTATAATTAAATTTAATACTATTCCAACAAAAGTTTCCAACCATCTGTTTTTTAATTCACTTCTCATCTCAAATCTCTATATTTACATTTAAAATTTATGCTTTAATTCAAAACTATCATTTATTTATTAAATGTTAAAATAATTTATAAATTTTATGAATTTTTCCTTAAATCAATATTTTTTATTATATCTTCAAATTTGTAAATAAATTTGTCAAATGTTAAAATTCTAATCAGATATGCTATCATTCTGGTTAGATGTGCTATTATCTATATTCTTTGAAACCCTTTTGTCACTTGTTTCGAAGGCTAGAGCAAAGAAGTAAGCCTCTAAAAAAATTAGGTTATTATTTTCACCCACAAAAATAATAGTTCCAGAAACTCAACTTTGACATGATGTAACTGTTTTAGATACAATTAATTGAAATGTTTTAGATACGCTTAAATGAAATGTTAAATTGAAGTTAAAATTCTCTTTCATATCATTGGTTTGCTATCAATATCAGAATTTTGTTAATAGTTATGATTTGCACATGATCAAAACTTCTATTTTGATATCATTCGTAATGTTTTTTACTTATAGAATTGGACATTGTTCATATCCAAATTCTGTTATCAAGTAAAGAATGAGATATATGATGTAATTATAAAATTTTATAGTAATTTTCTTTCTTTTTATATATAAAATGTTTTTAAAGATTATTTTAATTAGTAATTTCAATGTTATCAAAACTTTATTATTGATAATTTGATATGTTGTGTAAGTTTGGGTTTAATTTTTTTTTAAGGTCATTTGTATTAGTTTATTTTATCCATTTTATAGTAGGTACTATCCTCAAATTAAAAATTAGGGGGTAGATTTATACATATTTCTCCATATTTATAGATGGTATTCAGTACTAATTTGTCAACATTGATTATGATGGTTGAATTAGTAGAGAAATTGAGTAAGGTAC
>JASDQU011176476.1:3581-24285 GCA_032191745.1 Picea mariana
CCGATGTGGCACGAATCTAACCATGTGAATAGATGTTTTGATGTCGAACATGGTAGAAACCACTTGATTACTGGTCAATAAGGTAAATCGTTAACAAGTGTGAGGGTAATCACCATTGATTTCAATGACTCCCAAGGTACCCTAGTATAATCTAGCAAATGTGAATAGATGAGTCTAAGTCGAACATTCATGGAATCATCCGATCAGAAGTCAATGATGTAAACCTACTATCGAAAGCGAGGAGGCCTGCCATTGAGCCATGCAGGTCCCAAGGTACTAACTGGTTTCTAAGTCTAGTTCCTAGATGATGTGTTGAAGTCGACAGGAAAAGACTCGTCGAAGGAGGAGCTTTGATGTATTCCCCATCAATGACACAAAACTGACATAGAGATGCAAGATGGTGAATCAAATGAGAATGGACTTACATGGGTAATGAAACTGTAAATTTGTGATGGTTGACTCTCAAGGCGGATACTTCCCTTGAACACTAAGGTACAAACAACAAAAACACGTCATGGGCCAAAACATGATGCAGTGGATACTATGACTTTCATCAGGCAACCCAAAGGAGTAAAGAAACTCAGAGGATTGGTTCAGTGTAGAGGTTCAACGGATTAAAATGTATGCAAAGACAAAGTCTCGTGTTCAAGGGCGGCTGTAAGAGTGATCTGTGATGTTTCCAAAAACTGCTTGGCTTGCTTCCTTCAATTGTTTCCCTCGTCCAGATAGATGAGTACCTCTTTTTATTTTTACAAGGTCGAGGAGGATAAAACATGCTCGATATAACTCACCTTCGGTCAGTTCTTCTTCTTTTGTTTAATGAACCGGAAGAAGTAAGGGGTCGGTCCCATATGGGCCCTTCAATGTGTAATTTTTTAACGAGTACAAAGAAGGCAAACTTAGTTGTTTTTCATGTTTAGAGAGTCTGAAAATAACTTAAAGATGACTCGAGGGTTGTCCTTTTTCATAATATTAGTATTCGAAGTCCGAAAAAGAGATAAACTACCACTTTGGGAGACACTCCTTCAAAACCTTTTTTAAATGAGTGTGAAAGGAAGCAAGATCACTCGACAAGATTTTCATGTTTAGAGAATCTGAAAAGAGCTTAAAAGAGACTCCCGGGGGTTCCTTTTTCGTATGGCCTTACGAGTCCGAAAAAAGAGATAAAAGGCGACTCGGTTACATTCTCATGTTTTTCGAGCGTGAGAATGAACTAAGACCATGCTTTTCATTGTGACAACGTTAAATGGAACAATACTGCTTCGAAACCTACGAGTGATGACAAATCTACATTCCAAGGTATTAATGAAATCTCCAAAATGATTTTAAAACCCAAAATAGACTATAGGTTAGAAAAATATGAAGTCTATATCAATGAAACATGGTTAAAAAATGGTTTTACCATTTCATTTGTGCCAAAATCCTTTAGCAGTGGTAAATTTGAATTTGGAGAGTGATTTTGAAGTCATTGGCATTGGAGCTACGGTCAACCATTTCTACCTCCATCCAGATCAGATTGGTCTTTAACTCCTTCCAATCATTTTATATGATTTAAAAATTCATTTTAGGTAGTTTTTTTGTTTCATTTTTTATGCCCTAGAGATCCCTAGGCACCGAAATAGATAGGAGCTCCCTCAAAGGGTTGAGGGGAGCACCGACCGTGTTTCCAGCGCTCTGGTATGCACTCCAAGGGAGAGCTAGCGCTTTGTGCATGCATTTAGGGGAACGCTAGCGCAAAATGAAAAAATGAATTGATTTTTAAGCTAAAATTATCCAAAAGATAGCTATAATGAGATGATTAATGGCTCTTAATTGATTATGCTTGCAGTTTTTATTGATAAAATCCATGATTGAGTGGAAGGAGCATGAACACGAGCTCGATGACATAGTTGCATTACAAAACCCCCAAGTGAGGGCCACATTGAGTAATTGTGGCCTTCTCAAGTATTTTAAACTGCAGAAGATGAAAAAATAAATCCTTTTACTTGTGTATATGATTGGGTTGTGGAATGACGTCGAACAAGAGTTTCAGATTGGGACGCAATTGCTCAACATTGAGCTAGAGGATGTATATTTTTTGACCGGCCTATCAAAGAGAGGGGCCCCTATCATCTTATCTGGACAGCGGGTAGTTCCAGTGCCTGTCGAAGAGTATGTGGCATATCATTGTATTTCGGGATCATGATTGGTTGGAGGCTGAATCATGATCAAAGAGGTTAGAGATTTTCCTCTTCAATCCATTTTGTTTTCCATCACCAATTTGGCAAGTAGCACCAGTGCACATTTGGATTCAAGATCCCAAATGGCCTATGCTCTACAATGCATGGAGCCAATGTTGTTTAACTAGAGCGAAGCTTTCCTTCAAAACATGAAGGATCAGATTTCAAAATGCAGGATGGGGCAATAGAAATAGTTTGGCTATGGTTCCTTCTTGGTTCCGTTCTTCTTAGAGAGAACCCCACAGATGCAGACACATATCACGTTGATGGTGCGACCTGTGGGTGAAACATGCATGGAACGTTGGACGATTTTGTCTCCAAGTTTGGGAACCTACTCAGAGTTTAAATTCACAGCTAACTTCTTTGCTTGGTTAAGACGTCAATTGATTGTTATTGAAGACTTTCCATACGCCGGAGAATATTTCTGGGGTAGCATGGTCCTGATACTTCTAGATGGAATAGACTGGGATGTGTCAGTTATGAAACCAAATACCTTGTCAAGTGTTTTTTTATTTTAAATTTTATATTATTTTTATGTGTACCTAGAGGGTTTTTAACAGATGTGTTGTTTCACCATGCAGACAGAGGTGCAACACGTCTGAAAGAGATGTCGAAACTAGGGCGTCGTGGAGACACATAGATAGTTGTAGAGCGTGAGGTAGAAGTGGGGGGTCTCAATGAGGTTGAGCAAAACCTTTGTGGTATTACGATGGGTTTCCCTCCTCTTAGGAGGTGAGATGTACCCCTGCATTTATAGAGACATACAGTGGGGGTTCCTGAGAGCCTAAACCACTTACTTAGACGAGTAGCTCATGCAGTGTTGTGCTACTCAGAGCACAACGTGGTGCAGGAGGAGTAGGATCCTCTTGATGTTTTGTGTAGTCCGTATGATGATGTCATGGGCATGAGGGCCCAAAATTTTCCCTTCTATGTACATTTTTTGATGTAACCAAACATTTTTATATTACGCAGTATATATACATATCTGAGTTTTTTGTGGAGCCAATGATGTTTGCAGATAATMTTTGTGTGATGCATTTATTTTACATGTGATGTGTTTTATATGATTTGTTTTSTTTATAAAAAAATCATCTATGCACAAGATACCGATCCATAACATAATTTGCTAGTGAATCTGAAGTTGTGTTGAGTGCTCTTGGTATGTGTATGTATTCTATGAATTCAAAAATTCTTTCACAACGATGAACTCGTAGGTGGAGATGCAATAGGATAGGATTGTGTATGGCGTAGACCCGATTAAGATGACAAACCACAATTTGAGAGTCTAGGTTAATGATTATGTGAGATATACCTACAGAGGAGGCCTTGGTTAAAAGTCCAATGATAGCATGATATTCTGCCATGTTATTGGTTGTCGATCCTAGGCAAATGCCTCTTGAAATCACTAACTCATCATAGTGGTAAATGACCCAAGCTATAGAAGAAATATTCTAGGTGTGTCTACTAGCACCATCTGCAAACCCGACAAAGATAGGAAAGGAAGATGTCATCTGCGCACGCAATCACAAGACAAAGTATAAGCGGATGCGACAAAACTCGTACACGTAAGAGAAAAAGACACACCAAAACTAAAGTACAATAGTGTACAAAGCACACATGCTATATGTTATATGCATAGTACTTTTTAAGGTGAATCCCATTTTGGGATTCACCAAGAGAGATTCCATGGTAGTCAACTAGCTCATAGGCACCTCTATGTAGTACATGTTTCAAAATGTAAGGACCATGCCATATAGGTTCTAACTTGCATGTCCCTAAATTATCATGAGCTTGGTCATAAACAAGGACTAGGTATCCTTCTACAAAAGTACGAGGATGGACATATTTTTCATATTGACTCTTCATTCATTTTTTATACGTCTCATTAATGAGAGCAACATCATGATGTGTTTCATCCAAACTAGTCAGATATAGGAAACACTCCTCTTCAACAAAAGTGTGAGGCTGGAGTTCTACTTTGAGTTTCAATGAAGGAATTTCACACTCGATTGGTAATACTGCTTCTATGCCATATACCAACTGGAAAAGAGTGAATCCAGTAGCAGTTTTCACTGAGGTGCGGTAAGCCAAGAGAGCAGAGAAAATTTGTAGATGCCAAGATGTTTTGTTTTCCCCCACCATGCATTGAATCATGGTTTTAAGGACCTTGTTGATAGCTTCAACTTGTCTATTTTCTTAAGGATATAGTAAGGGGATGAGTTCTCATGGCGAAAACCCAACTTGGCATGTAACTCACTCATCATCTGGTTTTGAAAGTGTGAACCATGATCAGTGACAATGGATTGTGGAACACAAAAGCGAGTGATGATGTGGTTGAATATAAAAAGAGATGCAGTACGACCATCATTAAGAAAAGTAGGCATAGCCTCAACCCATTTTATGAAGTAATCAACGACAACGATGATATGCTTGTGCCCCCCGGCTGAGCTAGGTTTACACTACATAAAATCAATGCCGCATTTTGCAAAGGGCTCGATGGTGACAACATGGTGTAGCAGAGTGGGGTGGGTGCGTACCTTTTTAAGAAAAAATTGGCACGATGGGCATTTTTTGATATCCTTAATACAATCTTTGAATATAGAGGACCAAAAGTAACTGACACGTAAAATTTTMTGGGCTGTAGCCATCCCAAAAAGGTGACTTCCACATGCTCCAAGGTGACATTCATTAAGGACACATTCAGAATCATCATGAGTTAAACAACGTCGTAGGATAGTGTCAATACCACAACAGTACAAAGTGTCACCGATGATAAGGTAGTGTTTAGAGTGATGGCGAATACGACGACRTTCTTCACGAGAGATATCAAGYTGAAAACGTTGGGTTTGAAGATAAAGAAGGATATCTCCATACCAAGGATCAGGCGTGCTAATGAGGAATAAATATTCATCGAGGAGAGAATATCAGGGCTCAGTATCTTCATCAGCATGGGGAATATAGCAGATAAGTTCCGCAAACACCAAGTATTTTTTAGCTTTGGACCTGGCAAACTCGAGATCGAATTCCTAAAGAATAAAGATCCATTTGGAATATTTTCCCCCAAGGACTTGATGTGTCAGAATATGATACATGGGGTTTGAGTCCACAATGACCATGGTAGTGCGTAACAAGATGTAATGATGAAATCTCTGGACAAAAATGACAACTGCCAGAGCCAACTTTTCAACATGTGAATATCGTAGATCGGGATTGGATAGACTTTGACTCAGATAGTATATCACATGTTCATCACCGTTAGGGTCCTCTTGAACTAACACCATAGCTATAGTGGAAGAAGAGGCTACCAAGTAAAGGATGTAGTATTGTGCATAATTTGGAGGATGCAACAGAGGTGTATTGGTCAATGCATGCTTAAGAGCATCAAAATATCATTGAGCAGTGTCATCCCAGATGAAAGGAGTGTATTTATGCAACAATCATATAAATCCTTTGGTAATCTCAGTGTAGTTACAAATAAAACAACGAAGAAATTTTTCTTTCCCTTGCAAACTTTGTAGTTGGGTCATATTATTGGGAGGATGTAAAGCAAGGATAGCTTTAATCTTTAAAGGATCCACCCTAATCCTGTCTTTGGAGACAACGAAAGCGAGGAGTCAACTAGATTTGACAACAAAGATGCACTTGTGTGGGTTCAGACGAATACGGTAGAACCGACATCAAAGAAAAATAGCCCATAGATGACTAATATGGTATGATCGACTGGATGAATGGGTAGGTAAATCACCGAGGTAAGGTTTCACAATATGTTTGATATCATGGAAAGAATATGACATGGCCTACTGGAAGGTAGGACCAGTATTTTTGAGACCAAATGGTAGTATCTGATAGGCGAAAGTTCCCCACGGGAAGATGAAGGTTGTCTTATGTTGATCAGCGGGTAGAATGTCAATCTAGTTGTATCCTGAGAATCCATCCATGAAAGAGAAAATAACGTTGCCAGCGCAATTATCAATGATTTGGTCGATGAAGTGTGTGGGGCAATGGTCTTTTGAAAAAGCTTTATTAAGATCCCTATAATCAACACAAACACGAATGGTCCCTTGTTTCTCAGTGATCGAAACAATGTTAGAAACCAATTACGTCAAGGGGACAGGATAGATAAAGCCAAATTTTAATAGCTTCTCAAATTCTTCCTTTATGGCAGCGATTTTTTTTGGATGAACCGGGCAGATTTTCTGTCAGATAGATTTAATGCTTGGTTAAGTTTTTATTTCATGCACAATGATCAGAGGATCGATCCCGGGCATTTCCTCATAGCTCCAAGTGAAGACATCGCATAATTATTTAAATAAAGCGGTGTAAGAAACCACTTCCTCGGGTGAACAATTAGCACCAAGATTAATATTTTCCATGATACCTTCCTTGATCGAAATATCAATAACAACTGTAGAAGAGATGTTTCCTAAATTCCCCTCAGAGATAGTATATTGAGTAAGTATAAGAGATTGTGGAGAATCAACAACATCGGGGGGGGGGGAATATAGAGTGTATGTCTTCTTGAATTTTTTCGAGAGGAGGAAGAAAAGAGGATCAATGATGGTTGTCATCCCAATATACTTTATCAAAGCTAAGCATTCCCATAATGGATTCATTTGAAGGAAAAACCTGGGAAATGTAGTCAAAAGAAGAAGACAAGGAGTTCAACCAATATGGCATCGAATAAGTGTTGGGTGCCAATAGATTTTGGTCATCCGTGGAGGGAGAGGCGGATTGAATAGTAGTGTATGAAGCCTCAACCATACTAAGTGGCATAGCGTCACCGAGTGCATCGAACTCTAATGGACTAGGCACAAGCCAAGGATCAGATGATTCTAAAGACTGATAGGCCATAGTCAAAATCATATTGATTGTGGAAATATCTTGTGTGGTAGGAGGAAGTGGTGCAGAAAATGTACCCATACGAGTAGAGTCTTTCAAAATACCTACACCAACACTTTCATACATGATCTTATGGTCTCCCAAGAAAGGAATGTTGTTGGTGGTGGGAGCGTGAACATCAGGTGTACAGTAATCTAACTAATCGATAGTGACAATTTTTCCTTGATGAGGGAATTGTACACATTGAAACACCGATGAAGTGATGACAGTCATGGCATAAAACCAAATTATTCCTAAAAACAAGTTGTAATCGAGGGGAGAATCAACTACCTCGACATCAACAGAGACGGTTTTGCTGCCTAACTGAATGGATAAGGACTGCAAGAGTCCATGAGGATGAAAACCTTGCCCATCGAATGCACATAACATCGTAGGGATTGGTTAAGTGGGGGTGATTTGAATCCTTTCCAACAAGCTAAAGACATGACACAATTGGAAGCTCCCTCATCCAAAATAGTGTTGTGAATGTGTTGGTTGTGAACAACAACATCAATTTGAAAATCAATTTGGTGAGAAAGTCGTGAGTTGAAATTGTCTAGGTTAAACATGATATTGTTGGAAGACTCAGGATCAATGGCGCCAATGGAATCCAAGAGCGTTGTATGTTGACTTGGGAAGTGTTGTAGAACTTCCAGCGTAGACATAACACACGGTGCTTGAGCCAAATATTCAACAATGTTGTAGTTTTGGGCGGCACGTGAACTCGGATAAAAAGTAGATTTACATATGGTGCTCTTGGGAGGGTGTAATATAGATTCGAACGTAGGTTTATCTATCTGAGGTGACCCATATGGAGGACTAACATATGGAGGAATAATGGAGGCAGGAGATGGATCTGGTAAAGAACTGTCAATGACCTTTTCTTTGTCAGGTTTAGCTGGTGTGTCTTATGTCGTAGAGCGAGTGGTTTAATAAATCCCATTGAACGTATAAATATGGGCACTCATAGAGGCTTCATCATTAAGAGGGTGACTATAACTTCCCCCCGTGGGGGGGTTGAGTCCTTGAGAAACCATGGATTGTTGTTGAGGAAAAGGTTGTGTTTGTTATAACCCTATAATTTATAGGATCAACTGGTGATTGAAATGTTATCTCTTTAGTGTTTTTGTTTGTCAAATGATTTTTCATTCTACAAATAATTTGAGAAAAGAAAAAGAAAAGAAAGAAAAAAGAAAAGAAAAAGAAAGAAAAAAGAAAAGAAATAAAAGAATAAAAGAGGGCATAAAAGAAATTCAATAGAGCCCCATGCAATAATAGTGACTTGGTCCATACCTTTCAAGCATGGCCAAGATCTTTTAAATTGATGTTGATAGGAATAGTGAATAAGCTTGGCTAAACTGTTTAATCTTAGCCAAGTGATCTAGGTTAGTTAGTGAATAAATCTGGCCAGACTGCCTAATCTTGGTCAGATAGCCCCAGGGTAGAGTAAGTTCTTAGCCCAACAGTTTAATCTGGGCTAATTGTCATAGGAAGTTAGGTTAGAACATAGGGTAGTTTGCTTTATTTTAATAAAACCAACTCGATGATCAATGTTGGACCATGTCTTGGATGCTTAAAAAGTTGGTTGTCCAACCCCTTGGTGATATAAACATGTGAAAGCTTGGGAAAAACCCATGATATGCACTTATCCTAAGTTTCTCTGGGTGTGTATGCTTCCGTGCTCTCATTTATGCACCGCTCATGTATGAATGACTCAGATGATCGCACCCAGATCTACGGCAGACAAGTCTTTCTGGACCCCCCCCCGACCGTTCTACCTTTAGCGGTGAGGGGGGGGGTCCGGAATCGGAGATAATGTATGCGCACAACTGGACGGCCCAAGTTTCTGTGCTCAGAACTACGGTTTGTATTGGATTCTGGACCCCCCCATCCATTCTACCTTTAATGGAGGGGGGGGGTCTGGAATGTGTGTTAAAGATCGCGCACAAATTTGCGGTTGAAAGGAAAGCACGCAGATCGACGGCTCAAGGTATTTTTCGGACCCCCCCAACTGATCTACCTTTAACGGTGGGGGGGGGGGTCCGGAATGGAATTTTACTCTGGCGGGCCCCCTATCTATACGTGGCATGAATCTACTGGTCCTGAATCCCACTGCCTCTTACTTTCTGACATACCTCGTCACCTCGTGATGTCATCATCCACCTTTCCATAAGAGTCACATCCCGTAACTCCATCAGTCTGTCTCCCTCGTTCACCTGTGGCAAGTCCTTTCACCATAGTTTTTTCCCCCAATTGATAACCGCCACGTCACTCATCTGTATGCCCCAGTCGCTGTCACCTGCCATCTCACATTCTAAATGACCTGTTGGCCATTTATTACTAGTTAACTTATCTGTTAACCAGCTGACCTGTCTCCCACGCCCAACGGATACCTGTTTACTCAAAACCACCCTCACCACCTCATTCTTTCACCATTTACCCACTCATCGCACTAGAGAATTTACCCCATTTTCCTCTCCGTTACAGTCAGTCCCCCCATCTACATTCGTCCCCGCTAACATTGTTTTATTTTCAGGTATTGTTACAGTAATGGCGCCAAAGTCAAAACGAACAGAAGGTGAGGAGAATCCATTTCTCCCGCCTCCTGTCGACCTCAACAGGATTCCTCTGGACGACAAAGACTACTTAATTGCAKACACAAAGTGTGATTTCAATTTCACATACCTACATTCATGGCTTAAAGAAGTCTTCTTGGACCAGAGTGACGAAATTGGACTCTGGGAGTCCAACCTACCCTTATATCTCTTCCCCCAGATTCACGACTTCCCAGAATTCACCCTCAAGTGCCAAGCYCACTATATCCCCAAGCAAAGAGCCATTCTGTCCTCGTCCGGGGAAATTCTTTTCCTCATCACGCCAGAAACCATTGACCAAATGATGCAAATATCCTGAGCCGACTCTGCCTCACCTTTTAACCTTGAGATCATTACAGAGCTATACCAAAAGTTGTCGTTTCCTCAAAGAGCTCAGATTTTTTAGCTTTTTCTTCCACAATTCACTCAGCTCCCCACTACAAACCCCCCTTATCCTTCCTCCATGTTCTCAACAAAAGGAAACCAGGTTATCACGTCGCTATGCGCATTGCTTGGTTATTTTTCAGATCAATGGGTAGATGAACCCATTCTGGGATTCTTGTCTATTTTCTCCACCGATGAGAAACCCACTACACATTTCGACTTAAGCACATTCCTGTCGAACAACATTCACAAGCAATTCATCAATTTCGCCATAGAAGGCATGTTCCGGTATTCTTCAATACTGGCATACCTGTTCATTTTCTTCCAAGCAGACAAATTTGCTTTCTCTATGCAGAAGATGGATGAAGATGGCAGACCCCAGGCCGTAACCGCATGGACTTCCCTACTCAAACATAACTCCATGAAATTCAGTTTCAGGTAGTTCATCGATCAATTCTACCACCCAGTGGTGAGTATGCTCAGTGGAAGACCTGAACCCAGAATTAATGATGAAGTTCGGAAAATCCTACATCTTTCGGACCATACAAAGACTGGTGATTGGTACCTGTACCAAAATCACACTGAGATCAGAGTCTATGGGTGCGAGTTGGCCCCATATAAACTACCCAAATACTTACCTGTCAGAATTTTTTCCCTGGAATACATAAGCCAGATGATAAACTCGGATGATATTCATTTTGTGTCTTTGAAGAAGAAGCAACAACTCAGAATCAAAGGGCAGATTGGGTATTTCATCTACAACAGTCGAGGTGCCGGGGAGGAAGCAGATAGACTGCTAAAGGAAATGAAATTCTTTGTTAGTTTCACATGGCACTATGATCCGTGCGGGATAATTTTAGAAATGAGGATAAAAAACAAGAATATCCCGTATGTTCACATATCTAGGCCTGAGGTAGAAAAAATTGCAAACCAGACAGAATGGGAGCCAAATACTTTGTTTGAGATAGAACAACAGGACCTCCTAGTCACTGTATCACAGACAACCACACCACAGGCTCCAAAGGAGAAAAGTCCTAGGCAGGATCTGTCACCATCTGTAACTGAAGTATCATTAGAAGAATTTCGACTGCATACCAAGAGGCCAAAAACCAGTCCGGCTCCTGACCCAGCTGGAGAAAAGGAGATTCCATCCACTACAATGACAAAGGTTGATTGGTCACTCCTCAGTACAAGCAGCAGGTATATTATAACCACAGTGTTACCAAAGAAGCCTACAGATACTCCACCAATCAACTAGCTAGGCAAGACAGGACCAAAGCTGAGTATTTTTTAGAAATATGATCTGATCAAGAAAAAGAATCAGACTCTGACTAGCAGCACATACGCCCAATTCTAGAAGCAGACGTCGACTTCACAACACAGGATGCTATCGACATTCAACAATGAGAAGGGAAAAATGCACGTGGCATTTCTCCAAGCACAGGTGCCAGACCCAAAGGTAATCACCGATTACAAAAGGGCAACTTTTGAATTCCAGACTAAGGAGGTGCACCCAGCCAATCAAATGGATCTGCACAGGCAAACTAGAAAAATGGTTTTCTCCACACTGGCACATGCTTCCACTACTGCCTCTAGGTTACAAGTGTCTTTGAACAACGTCCAGACACAGTTGAAGTTGGAGAAAATATCATCCTTTTCCAAGGATAACAGGATCAAGATGTTGGAGGAGCTAGTCCTCAAGATCGGGTATGATCCCTCGAATGTGAAAGCAGTCCAAGAGATGATCAAGAAGAAAAATGCCGACATAACGTCTTTGAGGAAACAATTGAATTTTCCACCAATAGTAGACTCGTAGGCAAAGGAAATAGCAGAGACGGAAGGAGAAAAAGATGAAATTCTTAAGTTGATCATGGAGCAGAATGCACAATTGAAGGAAATGGAAGCTGAAATGGAGAAGCTAGTGAAAGAGAAAGAACATTTAAAACCCATGGAAGTCATTCCATTGAGTGCATTTCCACTCTCAGGAGTGAGCATAGCATCACTAGCAGAAGTTCCATCGGCGAATCCACTGAAGTCTCTGGAAAAGACGGTTGAATTGGCTAAATCTATGGAAGAGATGAATCTGTAGGAGACAAAGATTAGCGGGCTCAAAAAGGAGATTGAGAACCTTCAGGAACTCAAATATTCTTATCAAACCAGCTAATTCAAGGAAAAACAAGTGTCAGACCAGCTCAAACAAGAGTTACAACAGCTCCAGAAGAAAACAGTGGCAAGCAAAACACTGGCCGAAGTCAAAGAAAGTGTCTGGACAGACATCACCAAGTCTATCAATGAAGTATGGCCAATGATATAGACTATGATTGAATAAAATGAATTGGTGCAGAGAAGTAAATAGGCCATCGAGAAGATTAGATCAGAACTGGGAGAGATGCCCACACAGGCTAATGAAATCATCAAATTCTTGAATTCTAATACCAGAGAAGAGCTTGCAGAGCTGAGAATTGAGGATAGAACGGAGACCATCCTTGAGGTCAAGAGAGTCTTGACCAAGAGAGGATTGATGCTACAGCTGGAAGAAAAGGTTCAGGCTATGGAGCTAGGGGTACAAAGGTTTTTCAGCAAGATTGAGGCTCTACAAAAGAAAGGTCTTCTTGGTTTGAAGGTGATAAATGAAAAATTGATGACACTCCCCGATTACAAAAAGAGACTAGCCGATGTGGCTAAGGATAGTTCAAAATTTTCAGGAATTCAAGGTAGTATCATGGGAAAGGCATTCCTAGATGCACTATAGTGTGACATCAACATACAACATAAGATCCGGTACATCTTCATCACCAAGCCTACTTTTTCCAAGTACATAGAGATGGATGAAGTCTATCGAAGATTACTCAAAGTCAACATTCCTAGTCATCTTCAATGGGAAGAGATTTGCGACCTGATCGAGTAGTCCATGAGCTATCCCAACCCAATCAGCTATCCATTCAGATAAGGTCGTGCAGAGGCCTCACCAACAGTTCACCCAGAAAACAGCATGAAGTTGAGGCCATGTGAAAGGTTTCTTTGTTTTCTGGTTAGATTTCATTTCATGATACAGACCCCATAGCCCAAGGGATGTGTAAATCTCTCTCAGCCAACCCAACAAAAACTACAACAAACAAAACCAACATATTTTATTTACCTAGCCTAATATTTTAAATTTGAAACATATCTAAATCATATAGAGAGATCCCTCTCTGAAGTTGGTAGGGATACATCCCAGCTTCAAAGTGGTTGGATAAAGTTACCTCCCGTAGATTTCTTCTTTTCTGACAACCTCTAGGAAATTTACAGAGCGTTAACATAGTGGAGACCATACTAGGGAAAGAACTGAACAAATTTTAACCTCAAGTCTTCTTTTCCCTGGAAGAAAAGTTTTCTTCTGAAATATTGCAAATCTGAGAAAGAAGTAATGTTTAGAGGTTGTTAAAAACCTGCACATATTATTTTCGGATTTGTAAAACTAAAAAGTATATGTATAAAAATCAAAAAGAAATCTGGCTCCCAAAAGAGCTTATACTCGATCTCACCCAAACCCAGAACCTGCGATAGCAACTGATAATCGAGAATAGTTGCTCAGGAAAAAGACCATTGTTGAAGGTTCAGTAAGACATAACCCCCTTCAAAAGTCCCCTTCTCTTCCAGAGAATCTTATTTCCCTTCAGGATCTCGACTTTGACATCCTTTTTGAACAAAGCCTGTTCAGAACAAAATCTGATAGCTTTGTGGTTGAAACCATCCCAGACCCAACCGTCTTGCAACCCCGGACCCATGAAGTTCTATCTTCCACTACTAAACTTCAAACCACCCACTCTGTGCCAGATAGCCCCTCATCCTCGTCTTTTGTTAACACCTCACCTATCATCCAGGTTACCGTCCTGCCCCCTCCACCTATCATGGAAGCTAGATATGATCCCTTGGTATTGGCCGCACCTCTTCATGCTATGCCCCAGGATTATCAAACGAGACTTCCACAGTTCGATGGAACATGACCCTTGAGCGCACAACAACACGTCGATAAAATGAATGATTATTTTGATCTGCAAGAAGTAGATGAGGTTGACGTTCAAATGAGATTGTTTGCACAAAGTTTGACGGGTGATGTTAAGAAATGGTATAAAGGTTTGCATGTTGCCTCAGTGCTCGACCTTGTCACATTCCAAAGGAATTTTCTAGACAGATGGGAGGTAAAGAAAAACCCTCTCCAAATCTTGTCAGAATACGAAAACATCAAAAGAAATCAAGGTGAGACAGTACAAGATTACTGCACCCGTTTCAATAACATGTACAATGCAATTCCAACCGATATTAAACCTCCACAAGGTTTGGCATTGATAAAATTCCCTAATGGTTTCGACGCCGATATGTCATATCAATTAAGGGAAAGAAACTCCACCACCCTGAAGGACATGCAAAAAAGTGCAATAAGTGTGGAGGCAAACATGTTGGCAAAAAGGGCACGATAGAGGATAGAGAGGAGAGTCACAATCAAAGAGGAACCTTCCACATCAACTTTCGATTCCAAATTGGATTCCTTGGCCAGAGAAATGGAAAGAATGATGGAGAGACTTACTGTATCCAAAAGAAACCCTCCTAGAGAAAACCCACCAGCTTCTCAAATTCGGAATCCTAACTTCAGAAGAAACCCTCCTCAAATCAGGCAGAGAGATCCTAGGGATCAAAGAGAACAAAGAGGTCCTGATCAACAGATCAGACCGCTCCTACAAGAAAATTATGCTGATGAAGGGGAAGAAGTAATTGAAGAACTGGAGGATACTCACATAAACCTCATGGGCATTCATGATAATGAAGTTATTTTCCTTACCCAGGAAGAGCAAGAACTTTTTCTTCTCTCTCAAACAAAAGTAAGTGAAGAAGCTGAAGACGTTGAACAGTAGGAATTTGAAAATGCTATTTTGGAGGTACACCGGCAGTACAATCTGCGAAGTAAAATGACAGACGGAAGTTCTCCAAAAAATATGACCGAAACGAAGAAGATAGTCGAAACTCAAAAGGCCCCTGAGCCTTCTACCGAGAAGAGCCCCGAGAAAGGCAATGTTGAAGTTCCAGCAAAAAGAAACCTTACTATTCTGAAAAGATCATCGCAGACTGAGGTTCCATCAACTAACCCACCAAATACTTCTGGCTAGAAGATTGTGGTGGACAAATCAGAATTGTTGAGCCAAAGCAGATCACCTACACCTTTCAGCCTCGAAGGGGAATTAGCCAAGGTAAAAATTCCCATTCCCCTTTCTGAGTTGATGAGCAAAGATGCTTACCGTTCACAGGTGATTAAAGTGCTAACCATTGAACCTAATATAGGTACGAAGGCCTTAACTGTTGGATCAGTGAATCATTCAAATACTGTGAACCTTACTGATGATCAACCTGAACTCCTGTTCGGACCAGAAGTGGATGGTCAGACCGACAATGGTGTTGTCGCTCCTTTTTACATCAGCCTTAATATACATGACCTGATTCTGCATAATGCTATGTTAGATTCGGGTGCTTCCCATAACCTGATGCCTAAAGCAGTGATGGAAAAACTGGGACTTGAGGTTACCAGACCTTACAAGGATTTACACTCTTTTGAATCTAGTAAGGTTATATGTATCGGTTTGATCAAGGATCTGTGTATCACCCTGGTTTAGATTCCCGCAAAAAGCATGGTCATGGATGTTTTGGTTGAGGACATTCCCCCGAAATATGGTATGTTGTTGTCCCGGTCTTGGGGGGCCAAGTTGAAAGGTACTTTGCAGTTGGATATGTCGTATGCCACTGTCCTATTTTTTGGGCAACAAAGAAGACTATACAGAGAAACACTGATGAAATACATGGTTAGCAGCCAAGAAAAACCACATAACTATCCTCTGTACTCTGCACATTATGACCTGGATTCCTTTATCCTATACAACGATGGTGATACGGGAGAACAAATCACTCAGATGGAAGAAGATACATCTGGTCCGACCGAAGGCCCAGAAATCATTGAGGCAGAAAGAAAGAAAAATGTGATAACTGAAGAATTGCCGTCAGATTTCTGGAGCATGGACTTTGATGCAGCTGTAAGTAAAGAAGGAGCTGGAGCAGGAGTTTGGTTTCACAACCATAGATCCAAGTATTCGGAAAACCATTCTTACAAATTAAATTTTCAATGCACTAACAATATTGCCGAGTATGAAGCCTTGATGCTCGGTCTGAAACTTCTAAAGAAAGTTGGTGCCAAACAAATTATGGTAAGAGGTGATTCTGAGTTAATAATCAAGCAAATTAAAGGTGAGTATGCAGAAAAACATCCCCATCTCAGAGCTTATAGGAATGTTGTTCTGGACGCCCTTAAATGTTTCACTAAAGTTGATTTGCAGGTGATGCCTAGGGGATAGAATATTTTAGCAGATGGATTAGCTACGTCAGCAACTACATGCAAGATACCTTTTCATTCCACTCGCCCATACACGGTGGACGTGAAGTGCAAACCAACTGTACCAGACAACATCAGATACTAGCAGGTATTTGGTAATGATGATCAAATTGAAGATTTTCTGCAATGTAAAAATGATTTCGAGTGTACAAACATAGACTTAGAAAATGAAGATGAAAATGTAAAAAGACCTAATTTTGGAAATGATAGTGTAAATAAGATAGATTCAGGAGAATTAGGTGAGGAGGAGATAGAAGCTGATGTTTTTCATTTGAAAAGTAATGTTTTACCTAGGGGTTTAGTTCCTTTAGAAGACTTATTTGATTTTAATGATGTAGCTAAAAAACCGAAAATTGAAGCCAGTGCTCAAGAAGTAGAAGATTGCAATATAGGGACAGAAGAGAAACCCAAGATGGTGAAACTTTCCAAATCATTACCCCCTGAGAAGAAACTCAAATACATTGAGATTTTCAAGGAATATTCATACGTATTTGCCTGGGGTTACGAAGACTTGAAAGCTTATGACACCAGCATCATACAACATAAGATTCCAATAAAAGAGGATTAAAAACCTTTCAGACAGAAAATTAGGAGAATCAATCCCAAGCTACTTCCCCTGATAGAAAAAGAAATAAAAAAAATGTACGATGCTAAAATCATAGTCCCATTACGATTTTCCAAATGGGTTTCAAATTTGGTCCCAACACGAAAGAAATCTGGAGAAATCAGGCTTTGCTTCGATTTCCGAAGTCTGAATAAGGTCTCTCTGAAGGACAATTACCCATTGCCAAAAATGGACCACATATTACAAAGGGTAGTCGAATCCAGTCGGATCTCTTTACTGGATGGTTTCTCGGGTTATAATCAGGTCCTCATTCACCCAGATGACCAAGAGAAAACTGTTTTCACAACACCATGGGGCACTTTCATGTATGTGAAAATTCCTTTTGGGTTGATGAACGCTGGGGCCACTTTCTAGAGAGCGATGGACATCGATTTTGTGGAAGAACTTGGCAAATTTATTGTCATCTATCTGGACGACGTAACTGTGTTTTCCCAATCTGATGATGAGCACTTATGACATCTCAGACGAGTTTTTGAGAAATGCAGAAAATTTGGGATTTCTTTGAATCCTAAGAAGAGCCTTTTTGGATTAAAGGAAGGTAAATTTATAGGGCACATAATCTCTAAGGACGGAATTAAGATAGACCCCAGTAGAATCGAGGCCATTCAGAAATTAGAACACCCAAGAAATATCAAAGAGTTACAGTCTTTTATCGGAAAAATAAACTTTCTGCGAAGATTCATACCCAACCTGGCTAAGCTTCTCAGGAACATCACAAACATGTTAAAAAAGGACACAAAAATAAAATGGGACACTGAATCCAGGCAGTCTTTTGAACAATTCAAGCGCGCACTCTAGTCTTGATCAGTCCTGACTTCACCAAAGATTTTTATCTTTTTTCTTTCACCTCTGAACATACCATTGCAGCAGTATTACTGCAGAAAAATAGTGAAGGGTATGAACAACCCATAGCCTTTTTCAGTAAATATTTAAGAGATGTTGCTTTGAATTATAAAATAATGGAGAAACAAGATTTTGCCTTGGTGAAAGGCATAAAATATTTTAGAGTATACATTCTCCATTCCCACACCATTGCATATGTTCCGAATGCGGTAGTAAAAGACATTTTAACCCAGGACAATCTGGACAGCTGGAGAGGAAAATGGATTGCTATCATTCTAGAGTATGACATAGAGATTAAGCCTACTAAACTGATTAAAGGTCAACGTCTAGCAAAGTTAATGGTTGAATCAAATTTCCATGCTCTTGACATTAATTTCTTAGCTACAGTAGATGAACAGGGTGAGCAGGCGACTCGAAGCGTGAGAGAGGTATTTCTCAACTCTCCATGCTACGCAGACCTGATATTTGTTTTGCATAATTTACAAGCTCCCCCTGGTCTGACCAAAACTAAAGCTAGGTTTTTGAAATTAAAAGCATTAAAATTTTGCATTCTAGAAGGCAATCTGTATTGGAAAGATCCTGGGGGTATTTTGTTAAATTGTCTATTGACGGATGAAGCTGACAAAGTACTGCAGGATTTTCATGCAGGAGACCGTGGTGGCCATCTGAGTTGGAAGACCACAGCCAACAAAATCCTCAGAGTTGGTTTCTATTGGCCAACTCTATTCGCTGATGTGCATCATAAAGTGACTTCGTGTCATCAATGTTAGTTGTTCGAAGGAAAAAGGAAACTTCTTCCTCTACCCCTGAAACCAATCTCTGTTGAGGCCCCTTTCTAGCAATGGGGATTAGACTTCATCGAAGAAATACATCCTCCTTCTTTGGGCCAACACAGGTGGATTCTTACTGCGATGGATTATTTTACAAAATGGATCAAAGCAGTACCAAGCAGGCAAGCTACTGATTATGTCATTATTAAATTTCTTGAAAATAATATCTTGGCCTGTTTTGGATGTCCTAGAAAGATTATAACTGACAATGCAGCTGCTTTTCGATCTAAGAAACTCATAGATTTATGCAACCAGTATCATATTGGTTTGGGACATTCCACAACTTACTATCCTCAAGGAAATGAGCTGGCGGAATCATCAAATAAAACCCTGGTAAACATTATCAAGAAAATTTTACAAGAAAACAGAAAGTCCCGGCATAACAAGTTGGTTTTCATGCTATGGGCTGACAGACTAACCACCAAAAGATCAATTGGTATGTCACCATATCAGTTGGTCTATGGCACAGAAGCAGTCTTTCCCACTTCCTTAGGAGTTCCTGTCATGAAATTGCTGCAAGACATGCAAGCCGAGTTGAACGACTCCCAAAGAAGGATCAACCAGATGATCCATTTGCAGCAATMCAGGGAAGAAGTATACAACAAGACCCAGGTAGTCCAAGAAATCATTAAGAATATTTTTGACAAAAGAACCAAGGAGGACGATTTCGAGCTAGGAGATTTGGTGCTGAGATGGGATTCCCAAAATGAAGACAAGGGAAAGCATGGAAAATTCAATAGTTTKTGGAAGGGACCATACATGATTCAAGCATTCAGAGGGAATAACACCTTCTTACTCAACAACAGTGATGGGATAGATCTGCCAGGAGGAATTGTAAATGGAAGAATGCTGAAGCATTATTCACCGCCTCAGTAGGGACCTGAAGTCACATTTTCCATTGTACAAACCATTTTTATTTTTGCTTGAAAAATTCTGAGTGAATAACTTTGGTCAGATGGTTGAAGCCCGGAGAGAAGGACCTAAGCCACTGACCATTGTCTTTCAATTTTTTGAAATAAAACCAATCAAGCAGCAAAGGCGACTATGGAGAAAGTTTCAAAACATCAGGAATCAAGATTCTTGGCACTTCACAAGGAGAGTACCATCCCCAGGTGGAGCCGTTGTTATAACCCTATAATTTATAGGATCAACTGGTGACTGAAATGTTATCTCTTTAGTGTTTTTGTTTGTCAAATGATTTTTCATTCTGCAAATAATTTGAGAAAAGAAAAAGAAAAAAGAAAAATAAAGAAAAGAATAAAAGAGGGCATAAAAGAAATTCAATAGAGCCCCATGCAATAACAGTGACTTGGTCCATACCTTTCAAGCATGGCCAAGATCTTTTAAATTGATGTTGATAGGAATAGTGAATAAGCTTGGCTAAACTGTTTAATCTTAGCCAAGTGATCTAGGTTAGTTAGTGAATAAATCTAGCCAGACTGCCTAATCTTGGTAAGATAGCCCCAGGGTAGAGTAAGTTCTTAGCCCAACAGTTTAATCTAGGCTAATTATCATAGGAAGTTAGGTCAGAACATAGGGTAGTTTGTTTTATTTTAATAAAACCAACTCGATGATCAATGTTGGACCATGTCTTGGATTCTTAAAAATTTGGTTGTCTAACCCCTTGGTGATATAAACATGTGAAAGCTTGGGAAAAACCCATGATATGCACTTATCCTAAGTTTCTCTGGGTGCATATGCTTCTGCCCTCTCATTTATGCACCGCTCATATATCAATGGCTCAGATGATCGTGCCCAGATCTACGACAGACAAGTCTTTCCGAACCCCCCCCCGACCGTTCTACCTTTAGCGGTGGGGGGGGGGAGGGGGGTCCAGAATTGGAGATAATGTATGTGCGCATATGGAAAACCCAAGTTTCGTCGCTCATATCTACAGTCTGTATTGGATTCCG
>JASDQU011176477.1:0-18965 GCA_032191745.1 Picea mariana
CTCCCGAGCATAATTATGTGACCGGTTTTATTCTGACACTTCCCCAACCCCCTTTTGGGATGTCTTATTCACCTCTCATTAGAGGAGCCAACCCTAGTGGCACCACCCATTTTTTCACACCTAATTACCAGATTCATGTTGGTGGACAATTTCAGCCTGGGGGTCAAACACAATCCCATTTCAGAGGTGAAATCCCGACTGGAACACAACCCCCAATTGGGACACAACCCCCGGTTGGAGGACAACCCCCACCTACCCCACCCCATGGACATAACATACCTGCAGCTTTGGCCCAGTATTGGAACTATCTTACCCAAAGTAATTCTCAACCGACTGGGGGGAAACAACCTCAGGCTAGCTCTTTTATACCCCCTAGTATAGGCCAACCATACCTAGGGCCATCCAATCCTGTTTGGGGTTCGAAAGTTCAAACCAATGTCCCTATTCAAGGGAACATCCCTAACCAGTACAACCCTATGGGCTACATGCCTCCGCACCAACAGCCGAATCTTCCTGGATCTTCACATTATATGCAAATTGCTTATGGTCCTACTGGTATACCAACGAGACTTCCTCCCCAAAGTCACCAGTACCCTCATGTGAATAGACAGTTACCCTTTTTGGCCATTTTGGACCTCCCTGATCTGTCTAGAATTTTAAATGACCCTATCCTTCACTCTCCTCAGTGACCCATCATACCAGCCAAAATACCATCCGACATTCCTAAGTTCGATGGTAAACTGGGAGAGAACCCAAACAATCATGTAATGAATTTCCACCTTTGGTGTTCGTCCAACTCTTTGATGGACGACTCCATTCGGCTATGTCTTTTTCAATGAACTCTCATGGGTTCAACAGCGAAGTGGTATATAGAATTACCATGAGACATCTTCACCAATTTCAATACCCTAGCTATGGCTTTCCTCACTCACTACCAGTTTCCAATCCATTATGAAACGGGGATCGATATTTTGAGTTATTTAAAGAAAAGTAAAGCCACTCATATCTTTGATCACATTGATGAGTGGAGACAAAGACGTTGCCTAATCAAACTGGATCTTTCCGATCAATTATTGATAGAATGGTTCACAAAATCCTTTGTGAATGACATATCTAAAGACATTTCTATGGGTGGAGTTGTCACAGAAGAACAAGCGATCATTCGTGCCCAGTATCTCGATCTCGTTTATTCACAAATGAGTACTCTTTACGATCTTCTCCCTGATGCACCTTGTCCTTCTACCATGACCACCTCAACGACCCCAACATCTTCTCATGTTGCTTATGGTGTGATAGGTACTTTCCATGCTCAACCTTAGTCTGCACAAACCTCTCACACCACGCCCAAATCCCATGCTTCTAATGCTCAAACTGCTTCGATGCCCACCCCTCCCATCGGTAAAACTTCAGAAGTGAACGTTGTTCAATCGACTCCAACTAGTAAGAATAAATCTAAAAAAGGGAAGGGTAGAAATAAGGAGGATACGAATAACAACCCATAATCCTATAAGGCCAAGACACAACCTACTGAAGATAAGGATAAACGCAAACCTTTCTATCCTTGCCTTATCTTTGGTGATGATCACTACACAAAGAATTATCTGAGATGTGTTGAGGTCAGGAAGTTCCTCGAAGGGACCCCAAAACCTCCTACCCCTGTTGTCTTGTCTCAACCCTTCCCTTCTCAACAACAGGTTCAATTTATCATCCATGATCAACCTTCTTCCTCCACCACCTCCTATGTACTTATGTGTAATGATGATTCAAAGAAGAATGACATCACACTTACCACTCATGCCAAAGATTACCCTTAATCCAAGGAGAAATTTGATGATATACCACCTTCGTTGGTTCAACAATCTACCTCAGCTCCACCTTCCAACGATACTCTTCATCTCAAATGACCGAACCACGATACAGTCCTTCGCCCTCCTCCCAAGGGTGTGGCTTGAAAGTCTTCTTTCAATCCTCATGTGCGTGCTGCCCAGAACTACAATATAGTAGAAGATTTGGCACAAGCACCGTCTGTGATGTCAGCCCTCGAAGTCCTTCATAGTTGTCCTACACAACAGAAGGCATTGTTGAAAGATATATGTGGAATCGACCCTACAGATAAAAATTTAATAATCTTTGACTTGGAATATCACATTCCAAGGTTACCCCCTCAACTCGCATTTCAAATACAAGTTGTTGTCTCTGACAAGAAAATTTGTAGAACAATTATTGATGAGGGTGCCTCGACGTGTGTCATGTCTATTGCCTGTTGGAAATCCATTGGCTCTCCTCCCTTAACTGAATCACACAACACGCTCAAGGCATTTAATGGCTCTAGATTTAAGCCCTACGGTGTCCTCCCTTTGTTTCTTATTATGTTAGAAGGAAAAACGGTCAATGCTGAATTTAAGGTCTTTGACACACTTCTTGATTACAACCTTCTACTTGGCTATAGCTGGATCGATTCTATGTGTGCAATCATGTCTACTCTTTTCCAGATCGTGTTTTTTCCGCATCAAGGAAAAGTAGTTATAGTGGACCAACTAGCCTTCTTCAACTCTGACACACGTACCAACAACATACCTTTCATAGCTAAGACACCCCCTAGGTATGAGAATGTCAGTGTGGGTCTACTCAAAGATTCCACTCCGATGGGTACTTTTTCTATCCCACCACCCGACATTCCACCACCTCTAGTTTCCTCGATCAACATGATTTCCACTTCCATTCGTGAAACCCATTCATCTTCTGACCCATGGCTAATACCTGAACCGGGTGATTATTCACGCTATGATGAACATATACCTTTAAGTCCAATTGAATCCACCTATCAAACCATTCAATCAACATCCCCCTCTACTCCCTCTCTTGGCAATTCATCTCCTCATCCTTTTCACTTGATTTTTCCCACAGATGAGTTGATTATGTCAGTTATGTCGATGGAGGAAACTCCTTGGGATGATGGACATCATCATTCCATTCTCTTCCTGGAACAACACACCCTCGAGAGTTACCAATGGATCTTGACTCCGTCGACCATTGTCGTCATTTCTTCCATTCCCGAGTCCACACACGATGTGTTATACAAAGGGAACTTAAGTAATATTTCACCCATGGTCCCCTTCGACATATCCACTAAACCTGGAGTTGTCGAAAATGTGCACATCGGAGGTTCGTGTTCCACTAATGAAGTTGTCAGATATAAATCCCCTTTTCAACAGTTTCGTGATGTCTTTGCATGGAGCTATGAAGAGATGCCTGGTATTGACATCGATATTGTTGTACATGAAATTAAGACATACCCGGGCGCTGAACCCGTCCGGCAAAGAATTTGCCCGGTCCACCCTCGCAAAGCGGGTGCTATCAAGCTCGAATTTGAAAAAACTCTTAAATCTGGCTTTATTTATCCCATGGCTTTAAATGATTGGGTATCCAATCTCGTTCCTGTTAACAAAAAACAAGGTACAATACGCGTAAGCGTTGATTATAGGGACATTAATAAAGCTTATCCTAAAGACAACTTTCCCACCCTCTTAATCGACCAGATTGTTGACTATTGTGTCAGGAGTGAAATATTCTCTTTTATGGATGGTTTCTCCAGATCTAATCAAATCAACATCATGCCCGTGGATCAACACAAAACCACTTTTATTTGTCCTTGGGGAAATTTCTCCTATCATAAATTACCCTTCGATTTAAAGAACGCCGGCGTGACTTTTCAGTGTGCCATGTCTTATGCCTTTCATGATATAAATCAAATTGTACAACCATATCTAGATGACCTACCGACACATTCCATGCACTACGTTGATCATCCATCACACCTCCAAGCCATTTTCCTTTGATGTCAGTTCTATCGTATACGCTTAAACCCACACAAATGTGTTTTTTGTGTGGAGTCCGGCTGAATTCTAGGATTTATTGTACCTCGACAAGGGATCCAAGTAGATCCTCTAAAGGTCAAGGCAATTCTCAATCTCCCTCCTCCTTATTCACTTCTCCAGCTTCAAAGTTTGCAGGGAAAGGCAAACTTTTTACGTCATTTCATCCCAAACTATGTTGAGTTCAGACTCAGATTTACTGAACTACTGAAGAAGGGTTCTGAATTCGTATGGGACAATACCACTAACAAAGATTTCGAAGCCTTGAAATTGACTTTAACCCGTACCCCACTACTTTTCCCACCCGATTACAATCGATATTATTTCCTTTACCTCGCTACCTCAGACTCTACCATTGCCATGGTTATGGTCCAAGAGGACGATTCTCATGACAAACATGTCATTTATTATTTGAGTCAGAGTCTCATGACTATCGAAGCCAAGTATTTACATGTTGAAAAACTGGCCTTGGCAGCTGTTCAAGATGTCCAACATTTCCGGCACTATGTCCTTTTATGCAAGACCACTGTGATTTTCGATTGCAACCCTATCAAAGACATTCTTACACACCAATTGCTAGGGGGGAAATACTCCAAATGGATCGTGATACTCCAGGAGTTTGACTTAGAGTTTGAACGTGCTAAGTCTAAGAAATCCTTGGTTTTGCTGAATTGATATGTGACCTTCCCTGTTCTGAGATGAAAAATGTAGCAGAGGATTCATTACCCGATGAATCCCTTTTCTGATCAATTATGATGACCTTTGGTATGGAGATATCATTATATATCTCCAAACTCAGAATTTTCAGCTCGATTTGTCTAGTACTAATCATTGTCGCATACGTTACCAAGCCCATCAGTATATCATCCTCGGTGATACTCTTTATCGCCGTGGAGTTGACTTTGTTTTTCGACAATGTCTCACTTATGATGATGCTGAGAAAGTTTGAATGACTTTCATTATGAAGCATATGGTGGTCACATGTCTGGGTATGCTACTACCCAAAAGATCTTACGAGTTGGGTATTTTTGGCCTTCCCTATTCAAATATTGTATTATTTCCATCCAAAAATGCCATGCTTGCCAAACATACAACAACAAAATAAGATCTCACCCTGCTCCTTTACATCCTGTAGTTTTCATTGGACCCTTCTCTAAACGCGGCATTGATTTCATGACATGTAACCCTCACTCAGCCGGGGGGCATGGGTACATTATTGTAGCCCTAGATTATTTCACAAAGTGGGCAGAGGTGATGCCTACATTCGACAACATAGGAAAAAATGCAACCATATTCATCTTCAATCACATTATTACACGATTTGGAATCCCACAAGCTATCATTACCAATCACGGTAGCCACTTTCGAAACTTTATGATTTCTGAGCTTATGGAAAACTTGGGTCTTAGACATGAAAACTCAACCCCCTACTATCCACAGGCCAACGGCCAAGTCGAAGCAATAAACAAAGTACTTATTACCATGCTTCGATGAATTATCAAAATTCACAAAATGAGTTGGCACATGATGTTTTTCTCAACATTTTGGACCTATCGAACATCCGTGAAGTCAGCCATGGGGTTTACACCCTTCCAATTAGTGTATGGTTTAGAAGTTTTTCTACCGATTGAATGTGAAATTCCATCATTAAAAATAGCCGTCAAACTTCTCCCAAACACCTCTGCTAAGGAGGAACATCTGTTGTATCTTATGCAATTGGACGAAACCTGTCACGATGCCACCCTAGTTATTGAAACTTAGAAGAAACGTGTAAAAGTCCAATACGACAAACATGTCAAGACATGCATGTTCTCTGAAGGTGATCTAGTTCTCCTCTATGAACAAGAACGTGATTTGCTAGGAGCTGAAAATTTTGAGTCTATGTGGTGAGGCCCTTATATTGTTAAAAGAGTGTTGGAGAAGGGAGCATACGAGTTAGTAGATTACGATGGCATTCCTTTGAGTGAACCCGGAAATAGGCTTTACTTGAAGAAGTACTATGCTTAGCCTATCTCTGCATAAGCACTTGTATTTTTACTATATCATACTCTTGTGTGTTACTTTAGTGTGTTTCTGCTATTTGACTTTTACCCCTGGATACTTACCCTGTATTGTATTTGGTCTCCAAATGTTGGTATTTTTGCTACCTTATATTAGCTTCGCCGATGGTGCTAGCTGTAGTACCCAGAATTTATATTTTGCTTCTTGTGAAATATATGCACCCTCAAATGAACTTATTTGTCTACAAGGTGTTTGTCTCGGTCAAGCAACCAATAATATCATAGAGTATAGTCGTCAAACTTCTCCCAAACACCTCTGCTGAGGAGGAATGTCTGTTGTATCTTATGCAATTGGACAAAACCCGTCGCGATGCCACCCTATTTATTGAAACCCAGAAGAAACGCGTAAAATCCCAATACGACAAACATGTTAAGACACGCATGTTCTCTGAAGGTGATCTAGTTCTCCTCTATGAACAAGACCGTGATTTGCTAGGAGCTGAAAAATTTGAGTCTATGTGGTGAGGCCCTTATATTGTTAAAAGAGTTTTGGAGAAGTTAGCATATGAGTTAGTAGATTACGATGGCATTCCTTTGAGTGAACCCAGAAATAGTCTTTACTTGAAGAAGTACTATGCTTAGACTATCTCTGCATAAGCACTTATGTTTTTACTATATCATACTCTTGTGTGTTACTTTAGTGTGTTTTTTATATTTGACTTTTACCCCTAACTACTTACCCTACATTGTGTTTGGACTCCAAATGTTTGTGTTTTTTCTACCTTATATTGGCTTCGCCGATGGTGCTAGCTGTAGTACTCGGAATTTAGATTCTGTTAATTGGGAATCTATGCACCCTCAAACGAACTTGTTTGTCTACAAGGTGTTTGTCTCGGTGAAGAGACCAATAATATCACAGAGTATATCGCAGTCATCGAATTATTGACTATTTCTATTTTTCTTGGCATTCATCGCTTCATTATACGACTTGATTCACATCTAGTAGTACTATAGTTAAACAATGTCTATACTATCTGAAGCCCTACTCTATTATGGGTATATTTACGAATCTGCCTCTTGGAACGTCATTTTGATTATATTGAATATCAACACATTCCTGGATGTCTAAATACATGAACTAATGCTCTAGCTAATTATGTATTAGACAGACATTTGAGACATTTGTAATTCCAATCACATTTCATATATTGTACAAAAAGCAGAGTAAACAGGTAAAATCCTCATATCTATATATATAATGATATAATGTTTACAAAAGGAGTTTTCATCTAAAGATCAAAATATCAAAATATGGAGCCCATCCCCCCACAAAATGGCATCATGGATGCCTTTCACAATAACATACTACTGCTCTTGCTACCATATGTAGTAAATGACTAACTTAGCCAGATACGCCTACATTA
The DNA here is from genome assembly GCA_032191745.1 of Picea mariana. NCBI lineage: Eukaryota > Viridiplantae > Streptophyta > Pinopsida > Pinales > Pinaceae > Picea > Picea mariana. Next base: position 7,300 of record JASDQU011176477.1, read on the forward strand.
TGGCATTGATAACGCCTCAGGATCTCCTCGATGGATATATCAGGGATGTCTGTCATCAAACCTTCCAGGTTTTGCTCTATTGCATCATAATCCTTAGCATCCCATCCATCTACTACGTGTGTCTCTCATCCCCTCTGAATAGGAGAAGAGCCCAGGGGTCGATGTGGCCCTACATCTTCATGATCGAAATTTTTTTATTAGTCTTTTGATCGGAAACTAAAAAACATTAAATATTTTAAAAATGCATAAAAACATTGTAAAAAACAAATGTCTTTCTTACCTATATCTCCCCACTGAGATCCCTCAGGGAGAACAAAATATGGATCACCCCGAAAGTCTAGATCGACATAAGCATAATCATCAATCATCAGGATTTGCGGTCCCAAGCAATTGAAGAATGCATCATAATACTTCACAATCCGGCCCGCCACATGTTGTGTCATCAGGTCACACCATCATTTCATTTGTGGGTCTCTCAGGGCTAGTTTTCCCCATTCCACTTGCAAGCGTAGGTGTGGAAATCTTTCTAGGAAGAAATATACTAAAATGGACCCATAACCGAACTATTTTAGGTCACCATTCTTGTTTTTCGTGAGTTATATTTTCATGCTGTGTAATACACCATCACACCAATTGAATACTCGAGGCTCCAAACATTCAATAGCATATTGAAAGTAAATTTGGAGTTCCATGTGTGGAAAAGCACTCCCTGCCATCCGTGCAATAGTGAAGATGATGGTTCTGAGGGTCAAATCTCTCACACCTCGGATTTCTACTTTTCATTTACGCCTTTCAGCATCAGGTTCACAATGTCGATGAATGTACTCACTCATGGAAAAACCACCACCTCGACCACCTGTCAGAGTCACCCGTACCCCATGACATGACAACCCCAATAAATAAATATCCTCAATATCCAAAGAGAGGACATGAACAATCACATGGAACACTTGTTGTTATGAATCCCACATATGAACCAAATATTCTAGTTATCTCCATTGGGATCTCATGCCCTAAACTTTGAAAAAATTTAATAGACCACATTGCCAGAGTGAATTCACAGTCCCTGGATCACTTAAATCCATAGAATCATCTTCTTCATTCTCATGCTCTCTCCATTCCAACATCTTTGCAAGCAAACACCTGCATGGGAAACATAGAAGATATTTAGCACACTTTTTCTACATTTTTTGGGATTTTTGTTGAGTCAACGTTCACTTTTCATTTTAGTTTTTTGGACGCTGCGATCAAGCTTCAAGTACAGTGTAGAATTTTTGTGAGTGCGCCTTAACACACCTGCAGAAATCATTGATTTCTGCAGGGCCCATTATAGGCCACTCGTGGCAGCCCTAGCGCACAACTAGCAGTCCCAAATCATAAAAAATCTTGATTTTTTACCATCGAAAACAAAAATTAATCCGTTGAAAAGATAGAATATGATATGCTTACCTCTTTTACTCAATCCGTTCATTGAATGATCCCCTGCGGCCTCCGCAATCCATTGCCGAAGTTGAGGTAAAAACAAGTGTTTTTGGTAAGTTTTTGACCAAGTGCAAATAAAATGGTGAAAAAGACTTTTTGCTTCTATTTATTACCTTTTTATCTTTTTTCCTAATATTTTGTTTTATATAAATACATTTTATCCAAAAACCCATTAAGTCTAATTTAGGTATTGTAAGTGTTTTGTTCGTTGCAGGAAAAAATTTAGGACCTTAGACAACGAAGTATAGACGTTTTTTTTCGATTTGTTTTGGTCACATGTACAATTAATTTTTAGGTTTTTTCAGAAAAACCTCGAGCATAGTCTTTGTTTGTTCTCGGGCTCAAAAATCAATGAGAACGTAACTGAGTATACTTTTGTCGTCTTTTCGTACTCGTTATGGTAACATGAAAACAACAAAACCTATGGAGAACTCTTTAAGCTCTTTTCATGCTCCCTAAAAACAAAAAGATCGACGAGCGACCTCGTTATTTTCATGCTCATAAAAGTATTTGAAGAAAACATTTGATGGGCAATAGTTTATCACTTTTTTGGTCTTTTCAAACTAATTTATGAAAAAGGAACTGGGAGAGTTCTCTTTAAGTGTTTTTCAGACTCTCAAAACATTAAAAACCCCCGAGTTTTCTATCTTTGGACTCGTTAAACAAACATCGAAAGGCCTGCATGGGACCGAACCACTCCTTCTTAGGTTTCATTAAATATGCTCTGAGGGACTCATCTGAAGGATGAACTTAAATTGACAAGCATATGTTATCCTCCTCAAGCTTGTGTAAAAATAAAGAGGTACTCACCAGAAATGGTGGGGGGGAATTTGGGAAAGGGATGTGTCTCTGTATCTGTATTAATGGCAGTAAGCGTCTCTCTTGAACATGATACCCCTCTTCGTCATTTGAATCTAGGTTGGGTAATCCGTTTGTCTCTTGTATGACCTTCTGCAAGTCCATATCTTGGGTTGTCTTTGAGTCAATACTGCCAAGATCATTGTCGTGTCATTCATATGTTCAAGTGAAGTTCAACTAAAACCTTCTATCAAGTCGGTCATCTGCAATTGTCCATTCTTACCATGTCGGCCTTCCCTATGTCAGTCCCAAGTCACATACGTATTTTTATCTACCCTAAATTTGTTACTTATTTCATGTCATTGATGAGGGATACATCAAGGCCCTCCTGTGATGAGTCTTTTCCTGTCGACTTCGTCTCATTATCCAAGAAAAAGACTTAGAAATTATTTAGTACCTTAGAGCCTGCATGCCCCAATGGAAGGTTTCTTCTCTTTCAATAGTAGATTCACATCATTGATCCTTGATCGAGAGATTCTTTCAAGTGTTCAAATTCAACTCATTCATTCACACTTGTTGGATTGTACTAGAGTACCTTGGGAGTCATTGACATCAATGGTGATTTCAATCGCACTTGTTAACAATTTTCATTAATGACTGGTAATCAAGTGGTTTCTATTCACGTTCGACTCCAACATCTGTAATCATGTGACTAGGACCATACTAATGGATGATGGATTGAAGACCCTGGACTTCATCATTTTTTGGTTGAGGTTGCGATGGAGTACTTGTGATTTGTTTTTGACACATAGATCCACCTTGTATGTCTCGTGGCTATGTTCATACTTGAGTTTTCGATGCATGGATCCATAGTGTATTCCTAGTGGCTATGTAGAATCTTGTTGACATGGATCCATGTTGTATAATTGGTGGCCTTGACCTACATTTATGATTTCAATCATTTACGGTCTGAACATGGGAATTCCTATTTCAAACGTGGTGTGATATTGTACACACGCTTGATTGTTTGCAGGTTCCTGATTGGTGCGCCCTTAGTTCTTGACACATACATGCTTATTTTACAAAGTGTTTCAGTTGTCTCGAGTTTCGGTCTCACACTTTGGGGGGAATTCTGTTACACATTATTTTGGTCATCCTGATGATGGTTACATAAAAATGTGTTAAGGTTCCCAATATGATATTTTTCTTGAGAAAAGAAACCTCTTTCCACCCTTGCAAGATGCATTTTTGGAAGGCCTCCGCAGGCTGCTCCCTTTACACACTGTGGAAATCCCTGATTTCTGCAGGCTAAACTATAGCTATCCCACAAGATTTCTGCAGGCTACTATATAGGCAGGTCGCATTAGCACTTTAAAACTAAAAGAAGAAAGAAGTTCTAGCAGCTTCTAGAAGTGGAATCTTCTGGAAATATGAGGTGGCGTCTGTATGGTTACGATCCTAATGACTTCTCTGATTTGATGGGGTCATCCTCATCTCTTTAACCACTTTATATTCTCCTTTATAATGATAGTGTTTTCATGAAAAGGTTAGAGGTACAAGAATAAAGAAGCATAGAAAATTGATGAAAGAATAGGTTAAAGGCTGTGTGAAGAATCCTATTTCAAGTGATGCTTGAGGTCTCCATTCATCCATCAAGATTTTGTGAAAAATATTCATGCAACTGTCAGAGCAAATGTATCTGTGTGTCAAAACAAAGGGCCATTGAAAGGGAACTTGCGACATCAAGGAGATTCAGTTGTATTTTCTACTTTTTATTAATATAATACAGTGGCACGTCTCTTTCCCATAAAATTATTGATATGTTATTACATGACTACTTGATCACATGTTTAGGTTGTCATTGAATTTCACTATTACTTCTTTCACTTTGGTTGATTTGTGTCATTGTAGATCTGATCTCACAGGAACATTGGAGTAAGGCAAGATCAACAAAGACATAAGGTATCGATTCATAAGGTATGTTATCTATTCCTTCTTTGGTAGTTAAACTCAATGATTGTAACCTAGGGAAAGTGTCTTTTTTTGTCTTATTTTGTTCTAGATCTAGGTGGATCTAGGGGGATTAGTTCATGCCCACATATACCGATTTACCCATTAACAACGGTTTCTCTAGATATAATCATATTTCTATTTTTCCCGCGGATCAACACAAGACTTCTTTTATCTGTCCTTGGGGTACCTTTTCCTACTAGAAACTTTCTTTCAGTTTAAAGAATGTTGGAGAGAATTTTCAATGTGCTATGCCTTATTCTTTTCACGATATCAATCACATCATACAACTGTATCTCAATGATCTACTAACCCATTCCATACGCCTCCAAGATCACTTGGCCCATCTCCGAGCCATTTTCATTCTCTGTCGTTACTATTGTATCCGTTTAAACCCACACAAATGTGTTCTTTGTGTGGATTCCGGCCAAATTTTGGGTTTTATTATATCACTTCACAAAATTTGGGTGGACCCTTTGAAGGTTGAGGCTATCCATAATCTACCTCCTCCTTCTACACTTCGCTATCTCCAAAGTTTGCAAGGGAAGGGAAAATTTTTACGTCGATTCATCCCCAATTACACTGAGTTAAAGTTATGATTTACTCGACTATTGAAGAAGGTTTACGAGTTTGTATGGGATGAAACTTCCAACAAGGCCTTTGAATCTTTGAAACTTTCCCTAACCCGTACACCACTGCTTTTTCCACCCAATTATAGTCGATACTATTTCCTCTACCTCGCCATTGCGAACTCTACCATTGCCATGGCTTTAATCCAAGAAGATGATTCACATGATTCACATGTAATTTATTATTTGAGTTAGAGTCTCACAAATATCAAAGCCAAATACCTACATGTGGAAAAACTAGCCTTGGCAGCTATTCAAGTTGTCCAATGTTTCTGTCACTATATCCTATTACGTAGGACCACTGTCATTTACAATTGCAACCCTATGCATCATATCCTTACGCACCAATTGCTAGGGGGAAATTACTCCAAATGGATTGTGATTCTTCAGGAGTTTGACTTAGATTTTGAACACGCTAAGTCTAAGAAATCATTGGTTTTCGTCGAACTGATATTTGACCTTCCCTCCATTGAGACAAAAAATGTGGCAGAGGATTCCTTGCCTAATGAATCCCTTTTTTTGATTAGTTCTGATGACGCTTGGTACGAAGATATTATCATCTATCTCTAGAATCAAACTTTCCAGCCCGACCTTTCTAGCGCAAACCATCATCGTATATGGTATCAAACATGTCAATACATAATTCTCGGTGACACTCTTTATCTCCATGGTGTTGACTCTATTTTTTAACGTTGTCTCACCTATGATGAGGTTGAGAAAGATTTGAATGACTGCCACTCTAGAGCATGCGGTGGTCATATGTCTGGGTATGCCACTTCCCAAAAGATCGTACGAGCCGGGTACTTCTGGCCTTCTTTGTTTAAAGACTATATTACCGTTGTCCATAAGTGTCATGCTTGTCAAACATATAATAAAAAGATACGATCTCATCCCGCTCCTTTACACCCTATAGTTTTAGTTGGTCCTCTCGCAAAATGGGGCATTGACTTCATGACATGTAACCCTCACTCAGTCAGGGGTCATGGATACATCATCATAGCCATGGATTATTTCACTAAATAGGATGAGGCGATGCCTACATTCGATAAAAATGGGAAAAATGCAACACTTTTCATATTCAATCATATCATCACTCGATTTGGAATACCGCAAGCTATCGTTACTGATCACGGTATCCATTTTCGAAATTTCATGATGTCCGAGCTTACTGAAATTTTAGGTCTTCAACATGAAAACTCAACCCCCTATTACCCACAGGGAAATGGCCAGGTTGAAGAGATAAACAAATTTCTTATCACTATGCTTCGACGGATAATAGGAATTCACAAGACAAGTTGGCACACAATGTTGTTTTCAACATTATGAGCCTATCGAACATTCGTAAAGTCTTCCACGGGGTTTACACCTTTCCAATTAGTGTATGGTATCAAATTTGTCCCGTCGATTGAATGTGAGATACCATATTTGAAGCTAGTCATTGAATTTTTTCCCAACACCTTTGCCAAAGAGGAACGTCTATTGTACCTGATGAAATTAGATGAAACCCTTCGGGATGCCACCCTAGTTATTGAAACTTAGAAAAGTCATGTCAAATCCTAATACGACAAGCATGCCAAGCCTTGTGTTTTCTCTGAAGGTGATCTAGTTCTCCTCTAGGAACAAGATCGTGATTTACTAGGAGCGGGAAAAATTTGAGGCTATGTGGCAAGGTCCTTATATTGTCAAACGAGTGTTGGAGAAGGGAGTTTATGAGTTAGTGGATTATGATGGAATTCCTTTGATTCAGCCTAGGAGTGGGATTTACTTAAATAAGTACTATGCTTAGGCCATCTTTGCATGAGTGATTGTATTTTTATTGTATCATACTATTGTGTGCTACTTTTTTGTGCTTTTTCATTATTTGGTTTCGACCCCCAGTTTCTTACCTTGCATTGCGCTTGGTTTCCAGATGTCGGTGTCTTCGCTACCCTACATTGGCTTCACCGATGGCACTAGTCATAGTACTCAGAACTTAGCATCCATTGCTTGGGAAATATATGCGCCTACGAACAAGTTAATTAGTCTACACAGTATTTTCCTCAGTCGTGCAAATAACAATATCGCGGAATATAGTGCAGTCATCAAACTATTTACCAACGCTATTTCACTTGGGATCTGTCACCTTGTTGTATGCCTTGATTTGCAGTTAGTGGTAATACAATTAAGTAATGTCTATCCTATCTGAAGTCCTACTATGTTATGGGAATATTTATGAATTCTCCTCTTGGAACGTTACTTCTATTAAATTGAATATCAGCATATTCCTAGATTTCTAAATACATTAACAAATGCATTAGCTAATTATGTGTTAGACACACATTTGAGACACATGTAAATCCAACCACAATTCACATTAAAGAAAGTAAGCCGGTAGAAGCCTCATGTATATATATAACAATAAAATTGTTTTACAAAAAGGTGTCGTCCGAAGACCAAAAATATAAAAATGAGAAGCAGTTGGCTTCATATACAAAATAACATCAAGGATATTTCTCAAGGTAGCACACTAATTCTCATGCTACCCTACGAAGTAGTCAACTAAGTGAACCAGATATGCCCAAAGTATGGCACTGATAACATCTCAGAATTTCATCAATGGAGATGTCTGGGATATCTTCTATCAATCCCTACAGGTTATGATTGACCACCTCATAATCACCAACATCCCATCCTGATACCATGAATGCTTCCCCTCTTCTCTGAATAGGGGATGTACCTAGAGGCCGGTGTGGCCCTACATATTCATTGTCAAAAAAAATTTATTAGTCATAGGATTGAAAGCATAAAAAACATTTTATATTTCAAAATTCACAAAAACATCATAAAAACAAAATGTATTTCTTACCTAGGTATCCCCACTAAAATCCTTCGGGTAGAACCAAGTCGGGTTCACCTCTAAAATCCAACCTAGAATATGCATAATCATCTACCATCAGAATTTGAGGCCTCAACCAGTCAAAAAATACATCATTATACTTCACGATGGGGCCGACCACATGTCGGGCCATGAGGTTGCACCGCCTCTCCATCCTTGGATATCGTGGAGCCGGTATGCCCCACTCTACCCATATCCAAAAAATTTCAGGTCCCCTTTCTTGCATTTTTTCAGTTGTGTCTTCATGCTACGAAGAACTCCATTGCTCCAATTAAAAACCTGAGGCTCCATGCACTCCAATTCATATTGAAACTAGATTTGGAGGGCCATGTGAGGATATGCACTCCCCACCATACATGAAATGTTAAAAATAATATTATGGAGGGGTAAATTCTGGACACCCCTGATGGTAACTTTTTCCTTGTGTCTCTCTAAGTCAGGATCACAGTATCAACAAAGATACTCACTCATTAGTAGACCACCACCTCTGCCTCTTGTCAAAGTCACATGATATCCATGACAATATAACCCCATCAAGAAGTAGATATCCTCGATATCTAAGGACAGTATGTGGAAACCCACACGAAACACCTGCTGGTCCACATCCCACATGTGGACTAGATACTCCCGTAACCTCAGTTGGGCCCTCAAGCCCTGTATTTTAAAGAATTTCAGTAACCCACACTGTCGGAGGGCATTTACAGTCCCTGGGTCATTCAAAGCAATGTAATCATCATCTTCTTGTTCCCTCTCCCTCCACTCCAGCATTTTGATGATCAAAAACCTATATTGGGACAATAAAGGGAAATTATTATCCTCATTTGTTGCTTTGGAAAGTTTTTATTGGCTAAACGCATGTGAAGAAATTTTGATTTTCGTCTACCGCAGATGGATTATTACACACAATGTGGGGTTTCCATAGGTGAACCACAAGCCACCTATGGAAACCAATGGTTTTCACAGGTCCCGACATAGGTCACCTGCGGTGGCCCTTGTGCACACTTACGAGTCTAAAATTCAACTCAAAAATCAATTTTACACCAATAAAAATGAAATTTAATCCATTGAAAAGAAATAGGAAAAGGATATTACTGTTTCGACAGAAGTCGTTTGTTGAATGGTCGCTCCTACCTCCCGCAATCAACATCCAAAGTCTAAGGTAAAAATAGCGTTTCTAGGCAAGTTTTGGGCAAAATGAAAATGAAATAGTAAAAAAACAATTTTACCTATATTTATTTCATTTTTTACTTTTTCTATTAATATTTCATATTATTTTATGCATTTTATCCAAAACCTAAAGGTCTAATGGTCTCATGAGTGTTTTTTTTTCTCGCATATGGGAGAACTAGGATCTTGAACAATGAAATACGACTATTTTTCTTGATTTGTTTTTCTGTTTCTCACATGTACAAGTACTTTTTAAAGGTTTTTCAGAAAAACCTCGAGCCTAGTCTTTGCTCGTTCTCGTGCTCAAAAATCGATGAGAATGCAAGCGATTATACTTTTGTCATCTTTTCATACTCGTCATGGTAACATGAAAAAAACGAAGTTCATAGAGTATCCTTTAAGATTTTTTCACACTCCATAATAACAAAAAGATTGTTGAGCAACCTTGTTCTTTTCACGCTCATAAAATTATTTGAGGAAAAGGTTTGATGGGAAATATTTTATCACTTTTTTGGTCTCATCGAACTACTTTACGAAAAAGAAACTGAGAGAGCTCTCTTTAAGTATTTTCCAGACTCTCTAAACATGAAAAACCCTGAGCTTTCTATCTTTGGACTCGTTAAACAAACATTGAAGACCCATATGAGACCAAACCACTTCTTCTTAGGGTTCATTAAAAATAATCCGAGGGAATCGTCCGAAGGATGAGCTTACATCAACAAGCATATGTTATCCTCTTCAAGCTTGTGTAAAGATAAAGAGGTACTCGCCAGAAATGGTGGGGGAAATTTGGGAAATAAATGTGTCTCTATATTTGTGTTTAGTGGTATTAGTAGTTGCTCTTGAACATGACACCCATTTTATCTTTATATCTAGGTTGGTAAATCCATTTGTCTCTCCTTTGACCTTCTGCAAGTACATATCTTGGGTAGTCCTTGAGTGAATGTTGCCAAGACCATTTTCGTGTTGTTCATATGTTCAAGAGAATCCCAAACAAGCCCTCTATTGAGTCAACCATCTGTAGTTGTCAATTCCTACCATGTCTGCCTTCCCTATGTTAGTTTCAAATCATATTCATACTTTGATCTACCCTAAATCTGTTACTTATTTCACGTCATTGATGGGGGATACATCAAGGTCGTCCTGTGATGATTCTTTTTATGTCGACTTCAACGCATCATCCGGGAATAAGACTTAGAAATCATTTAGTACCTTAGAGCCTGCATGCCTCAATGGCGGGTTTCTTTGCTTTCGACAGTGGATTCACATCATTGGTCCTTTATCGAGAGATTCCATCAGGTTTTCAACTTCAACTCATTTATTCACATTCGATGGATTGTACTAAGGTACCTTGGGAGTCATTGACATCAATGGTAATTTCCCTCGCACTTATTAATGGTTTTCATCAATGACTGGTAATCAAGTGGTTTCTACCATGTTCGACTTCAACACCTGTAATCACATGGCTAGATTCATACTTATGGATGAATGGATTGAAGACCCTATATCTCATAATTTTGGTCTAGGTTGCGATGGAATATTTATGATTTATATTGACACATAGATCCACTTTGTATATCTCGTGGCTATGTCCAAATTTGTGTTTTCTAGAGCATAGATCCACAATGTATTCATGGTGGCTATGTAGAATCTTGATGACATGGATCCACGGTGTATGATTGGTGGCCATTACTGACATTCATGATTTAAATCACTTGTAGTCTGAGCATGGGGATGCCTACCTCAGAAATGGTATAATATTGCGTAGATGCTTGGTTATTTGTAGGTTCTTGATTGGTGCGCTCCTTGTTCCCGACACACACATTCATTTTACAAAGTATTTCGGTTGTCATGAGTTCCAAAGTCATACTTTGGGGGGCATTCTGTTACACATTATTTTGGTCACCTTGGTGATGTTCTACAAGTATGTGTTCAGGATCTCAAAAGGATCTTTTGCATGATAAAATTAACTGGTTTCTCCCTCCACAAAACTTGTTTTTAGAAGGACGTTGCAGGCTAAGAGTAATACATAGTGTGAAAATGCATGATTTCCACAAGCTTCCCTTAACCTGGGCTGTGGAGTTTCCACAGGCTGCTCTATAGACAGGGTGCGGCGGTGTTTTAAGACTAAGAAAAGGGACAAAGTTCATGAAGGTTATAGAAGGGAATATTCTAGAATATGAGGTGGAATGTGTATGGTTGTGATCCTACTGAGTTCTCTAATTTGGTGGGATCATCCTGATATCTTTAATGATCTCTCTTACTCCTATATAATGATGGATCTCTCATGGAAAAGGTTAAGCAAAAGCATTAAGAAATATCAAGGAATGATTAAGGTTGAATAGGTTGTGAATTCTGTGAGGTACTCTACATCAGATTCTTGAAGGCTTCATCTCATCTTATCAAGTTATCGTGGATCATCTTCATGCAAAATTGGAGCAAGTGTGTGTGTCAAGAGCAAGGGCCACCAAAAGGGAACTTAGTGACATCAAGGTTGTTTGGTTGTATATTCCACTTTCTCTTAATATAATACAGTGGCATGTTTCTTTCCCATAAAATCATTCTCATTTTATTAAATGATTCCTTGATCACATGTATAAGTCTTAATTGAATATACTATTATTGCTTTCACTTTGGTTGGTTTGTGATTCATTGCAGGATCAATACCACAAGAGAACTGGAGTGAAGCAAGGACAACAAAGACA